>JADRCD010223952.1:0-47188 GCA_019843815.1 Montemys delectorum | reverse complement strand
TTGAGCACTGCCCACTGTCTACCATGAGGAGTCCTACTTGAGCACTGTCCACTGTCTACCATGAGGAGTCCTACTTGAGCACTGCCCAGTGTCCACCAAGTATTTGTTCTCAACACTTCCAGTTTCTCCTACTGTTCATGCTGAAGCCATGTTTGTGCTTGTTTACACAAACACCCTTGATGACCATCTAGACTCCACAAGCCAGTTGCAATACCTCTACACCCTAAAGCAATGACATCCTATTGTGGGGATTTTGTAATTTGTTCAGACTTAGAGAGCGTCACTCATTTCTGTTTTACTTGGCACCAGAAACAGTACCAATGGCCAAGAGGGAGCTATCACTTCAGGGCTTGCTCACTCAACCTCCGGCAGGCCACATTGTGTTACACTGAACAACCTTGTATGGTTTTTCTGTGCATATCGGCTTCTTGATAGCATTGCTGGTGGGTTGTGAGCACAAGTACAGAAGAAGAAGAAAGAGAAAAAGAAAGAAGAGCGAGAGATCTCTGCAGTGTGTTCTCTTAGAACTTACCTATTCCATTCCTACCACAATTTACTGGTCAGAACACCATCTTTGAAAGGTACCATCAATGCAATATCTACACAGAGATGCATGTGAAGTAATGATACATTTAGCCAGTCTAGGAGAGGGTATGTATTTACAGGTTGAGCACAGTAATTAATTTTGATCTCAGATGTAGACTTAACTCCTATTCCTGCCTCCTGAAACCTGTGCAAATGCTGATCAGATGAAACAAAGCACATCTCAGTTCCTTCCCTTGGAACAAGCCTTATTTTGATATAGTAAACATAGCTCTCTGAGTCTGCTTGAGCTATGAACAAAATACCTCAGAGTGCATAACTTATAAACAACAGAAGTAGGTACTCACATTGGGAATCTGGGGAGTCTAAGATCGAGGCACAGACTTAGCATTTGCTAGGGTCATGCTTTCTGCTTCAAAGATGTCACCCTCTCACCACATCCTTCCATAGCAGGAGGATGGAAAAGCATCCTTAAGCCTCCTTATTAGGGCACCTGTCTCATTCATGAAGGTGTAGTCTCGATGACTTAACTATCTCCCAAAGGCTCCAGCCTTGGGAGGGAAATTATTAAGAGCAATTTTAGTATAGATATTAAACATGAGGGTTAAAAAAAATAACAGTGTTTGGGAAGACAGTAAAGTTATGCCCAAGAGCACAGTGAGACGCTTCTCAGAGTAAGAGCCGAGAATGCTTCCTCTTCTAATGCAGATCACTGCACTGGCCACTAGGGTTCAGCACACAGGGCTGGAGGAGACAGATACTGAGACCAGGGCAGAAGATTCGTTAGCCATCCTCCTTACTGGAGACCAGTGCTTTGCATAATTTTATTTGTTTCTTGACAAGAATACCCATTAGATAGTTTTCCCCCAAAGTGAGCAACAAACCAAAGCCAAGCCTCCGAGACTCACCACCTTTGGAATACACAACAACGAAGAGAAGGAACATGGAGCGACCTCAGTTACAGTGATGACATAGTATCTCAGAAGATGCCATTGGAATACACAATGAAGAGAAGGGACATGAGGCTCAGTTACAGTGATGGCAGAAGGTGCTGACAGTGAAGTGTTGACTGATGTCCCAGCCTTTCAAAGACCATGTAACCCAACTCTCTTTTCTCTTCATGAGAATTCTTCAGTAAATGTCTCTGGGCTGTGTGGATACCTATATGCCTATGGACTCCAGTCCTCCCTCTTCCTTATTCCCTTGAGACAGGGTCTCTCACTGAACTTAGAGATGTGCTAGTGGCCAGCAAGCCTCAGGATGCTCCTGTCTCTAATCCTCACTTCACTTGCAGTATAGGCCCATGCATAGCCATGCCTAACTGTTTTTAAGGGGTATAGTCTGAGATCTGAAACAAGTTCCTCATGATTATTCAGCAAGCGCTTTATCCAGCGAGCCATTTCCCCAGTCCCAATTACATGTCTTCAGAGGCTTACAGTGACTAAATTTAATTTTAATTAGTATTTTTGGATAATACTAAGCCCCAGGTCTTGGTACAGATATATGTATTTATGGAATTTATTTATAGATTGTACCCAACATAGAATTTTCTAGAATTCTAGAATTACTATAAGTAACAATATTTCTATAAGTAATAACATCATGGCCATATAACAGCACTTATTTGCCTCTTCCCTGCCCCTTCAGAGTGCTTAACTCAGCCCTGACCACTGAATGGTGCCAGCATTTGTCCGGTATTACTTTACAAGTATCACAGGCTGGAGTCCGTCATATACCTGGGCAGGTATCATTCAGGATCCTACCTTCATCAAGGAGGTGAAAATGTAGACCAGGCTAGCCTCTACTGACATCAGTTGATAGAGCAGCGACACCACTCCTGGGCATTTACCCAGAAGACTCACAGAGACACACCACCGCATTCCTCACAGGGACAATACCACCGTGTTCTTGCACATAAGTGTTTATTGAGGCATGTTTCATAACAGTGAAGCCACAGAGGCAGCCTGGTTATCTCTCAACAAAGGAATAGCTGAACAAAATGTGCTTTCTAGGTAGAGCAGCTGTCTTTCAGCCATGAAGTATAATAAAGTTATGTTATCTTTCAGGGAAATAAACGTGACAGTGGCTATTACATTAAGGAAATCGAGAGTCATTTGTGATTGTTTTATATATATAACATATATATATATTATATGTATATGTATATATATTTATATAATGTAGTTATACAGACGACGTGGACTCAGACAGAAACTAATGGAAGTGAGTGGGGTCAAGAAAGGGGAAGGTAGCTGTAGGGCATAGACTGAGGCACATCCATATGCATGAAAATAGCCATATGTAGCCCAGTATAACAACAACAAAGGACTCAAAGGTCTGCAGGTCCTGTGGGCTTCCTTCCTGATCTCTGATCGCTTTTTCATGTCTAAGCATAGTGTGACCATGAGTAAGCACCTCTTCTGGCTCTAGTTTATTCATCTTCAGAATGAACAAAAAGAACCATATGATATTTTGAAATTGTATTTGGATGCTATATTGAAATCTTAAGTAGTTCATTAAATAATATTTATTGGTGACATTGTCTACTGAATACTGTTTTGGGTTTGGGTAATTATCATTTTAAATACTCATATCCTTAAAGATTATATCCTGTAAAGTTACTCAATATTATGTATTATGTTTGCCCCTGGTAACCAACTGTCTTGAACAAATTCCATAGTTTGTAACCAAGAACACTGGCAGAAGCTGTCAGTAAGCCTGTGCTTGGTTTCACACACACACACACACACACACACACACACACACACACACACACATGCACATACACACACATGCACACAAGCACAAACACACAGAGATGACTGCAGGGATTATTTGAAGAATGAGCAGAATAACTTATTATTTGTGTTGTTAACACATTCTATGTTGTTGCAAGTAGGATTTGTCAATGGGGAATAAGCAGGACTGAAGCACCCACACTTTGGTCTTCCGTCTTTTTGAGTTTCATGTGGTCTGTGAATTGTAACTTGGATATTCCAAGCTTTGGATATTTTGAGCTGAGTAGTATCCCATTGTGTAAATATACCACATTTTTTGTATCTACTCCTCTGTTGAAGTGCATCTGGGTTCTTTCCAGCTTCTGGCTATTATAAATAAGACTGCTGTGAACATAGTGGAGCATGTGTCCTTGTTATATGTTGGAACATTTTTTGGGTATATGCTTGTAGAAGATAAAGTAGTGAAGAGCCTCAAATACATGGGCACAGGGGGAAAGTTTCTGAACAGAACACCAATGGCTTACACTTTAAGATCAAGTATTGACAAATGGGACCTCATAAAATTGCAAAGCTTCTGTAAGGCAAAGGACACTGTCAATAGGACAAAATGGCAGCCAACAGATTGGGAAAAGATCTTTACCAATCCTACATCCTATACAGGGCTAACACCCAATATATACAAAGAACTCAAGAATTAGACTCCAGATAATCAAATATTTAAAAATGGGGTACAGAGCTAAACAAAGAATTCTCAATTGAAGAAACTTGAATGGTCGAGGAGCACCTGAAGAAATGTTTAACATTCTTAGTCATCAGGGAAATCTAAACCAAAACAACCCTGAGATTCCACTTCACCCCAGTCAGAATGGCTAAGATCAAAAACTCAGGTGACAGCAGATGCTGGAGAGGTTGTGGAGAAAGAGGAACACTCCTTCATTGCTGGTGGGATTGCAAGCTGGTACAACCACTCTGGAATCAGTCTGGTGGTTCCTCAGAAAATGGACATGGCATTACCTGAGGACCCAGCTAGACCACCCTTTCATTTCTTCAGACTCTGAGTTGTTTATTGAGTGTACCAGTTAACCTTGTCACTGCTGTGACCATACCTCATAAGAAGCAAGTGAAAAGGAGAAGGGGTTAGTATAAATTTAAGGGTATTCACATCCCCTTGGGAGGTTCATGGGAAGAGGATCTGGTCAGAGAACAGGAAGTAGGGACAGGCTATCGTCAAACTTCAAGACCTGGCCCCAGTGATCTACTTTTGTTCAGTGGGGGTGCTCCACCTCCAAAAGGTAACACAACCTTTCACAATATACTATAAGCTGGAGCCAAAGAGTCCAAACATATGCCCCCGTAGTTGTTCTTGCTCCCTCTGTCCACAATATGTATAACCATGAACCATCAACATTGCATCTCCACCATAATGAAAATCTGTTTTCATTGTTGTCCTGGTGTATGAAATGCCATCTTGAAGACAATTAGAGTCCCACTGTCTGCAAGCCTGAGAATTAGGAATATTTTATCTGACAGAATACAGCTGTCATTCACCTGCCATGTTTCATAGGTGCTGTGTTCCTTAACTAATGAGCAAAGCACTCACCAGCATTTTGGAAGAAGCAAGAAGTCAAGCATATGCAGATCAGATTGTGAGAGAATTTTTCATCCTGGTCTTCTTCCCCTGTGTTGACCTCGTCAGAACCAGAATTAAGAGAGAGAAGGGGAAAACCGGCTGTGCTGTGAAGAGAGGAGGGTTGGCTCATCTTCTTTAACCTTGAACACATTAGCAAACTTCTTGGGCATCTGTTGCCTGGTTTATAACTTGAGAAGCCTGAGATCCCAGTGTGCAGGATGGGTCTTCTTTGTAAATAGATTTCTTTCTAGCAGTAATGGGTGATCTGTATTTGACAACTGCAGATCCCAGCATTTAGCACAGGTGGACTCCTGTACATATCAACACCTCACAGCAAACCTGGCCTAGCCAGGCATGATTGCTGCTGTATTCTAGTTGATGAATAAGAAGTTCCAAGTGACTCCATTCTGGCACAGAGCCTCAGTGGTCCATTGTAGTGTTGGGAAAAATATTACTCTCAGGTCACTTTGTTTATCTTGCTTCGGATTAGTGATCAGTACTGGGCATCTCTACTTAAAAGCTGTTTCAGCCTTCATCACTGACCGGTACTGATTGTGCCTTGGTTTGCCCCTTGATACAAGGAAATTATTTCAGTGTATTCTTAAGGCTGCTTGAGGAAATCTAGTACATGATATTATTGTGTGAGGTAGGACAATCTGCTTTATGATTCTGTAGTAATTTAATTTCCTAACCTTGGAGACTTCAGATGACAAGGATTTGCTGGTTATTGTGCTGAATGACCAGTGTATTTCCCAGGGCTTCTGCTCTTCAGAGTAAATCATGGGCCTGGGATGACAGCCGGAAGGAGCCTGCCCTTACTAGAGGAGCAGAGGAAAACTTTCATGGTTAAACTACTAATGTGGCGCACACCCAACTCAGGAGCCAGAATGATCATGTAGATTTGCCCAGCTGTGATTCAGATGGATAATTCAAACTTAAAATGTCTAGCGATCAAAGCGATCTATGCCAAAGATAAGCTTCCTATTATATGGGGACTAAACAATAAACAGTTAAAATATCCACTCTGAGCTTCAGTATAACCAATGTTAGTACCATAACAAACTTTCATATATTCTTGAACACAACAGAAAATAGAGTTTGAAGTAGTTGATATTGTATGTGTGTGTATATGCATTGTCTGTGTTCATATGTCTGCAGTGTACATGTGAAGTTATACATGTATGTTCAGGTATGAGCATGTCAGTCTAGAAATCCACTTCAATTGCCATCCCTTTCATTCTGTCTACCTTCATTTGCACCACACACACACACACACACACACACACACACACACACACACGCTCTTGTTTGACATAGGTTGTCTCATTGTCCTAGAACTCACCAATTCATCTAAATTTGTTGGCTGATGAACACCAGGGATCCATCTGCCTCTGCATCCCCAGCACTAAGATAACAAGTGTATATGACCATACCTGACTTTTCATTCACATGGATTCTGAAGATCTTGAATTTGCAGCTATGTCTTTCCAGGACCTGCCAAGCTCTCTCCCAAGTCTCTTAAAGCACTTGATATCTTGATTTTGGAGGAGGTTTTGACGTTTATCTATTTTTAATAAACATATCAGATGGTGGCTTTTAAATCCCATCAGATAAAACGTGGATGCTTTCCAAGTCACAGGCCATTTGGAGGAACCTTTTGTACAGTTCCTGTACTTTTATTTGGCTTTTCTTCCGTGTGGCACCTCTGATACTATCACCTCTTCACAAACAACATGTGGGTGTCATTAAAGAAAGAACTTGCCTATCTCATTGGATGTCAGCCGTGAATCATCTTCATCCCTTTATGCCTCATCAGCTCATCTATAAGGCATTGCCCTTTATTATGACAGATGGTATGTCGTTCAGTGATGACTGGCCATGGGGAGAAAAAGGCTTAATGCACTGATGTCTAACTTTATTATCTGTGGTACCTATTCATTTTTTAGAAGCATTTCCTGACTTCATGCCAATTTAAGCATGAAGCTTTATAAAGTAGATGATGACAGGGCTGGGAATTAAACCTTTAAATCAGAACAGGATTGAAAAGACAAATTGCGAAGACGTTCTAGTCATTTGGCATTACCACCTAGTATGTGAATAAATACATTCACATTATAACAAGCATGTCATAAACCTGTGGTTTGTGGAAGGTGGGGGGAGGGCACTAGACGCTGTTTTAGATATGGGGAACTTATCAACATTGGTCCAAGCTAAGAGAGGGCGTGAATATGGGTTGAATTGAAATAGGCTTTCCCCATTCAGGCTCTTTGTTTGAACACTTGATCCTTAGTTGATGATGCTGTTTGAGGAGAGTCTGTGGAACTTGACTAGTGGAACTGAGGGCAAGTATTGGAATGTTATGTCAGCCCTGTTTCTGTTACAGCCAAGCCCTGAATCTGGTCTAATTCTCAATTTGCTTCTTCACCCACTACAGTGTGAACAAGCCATGCTGCAAGCTCCCTTATCTATGGATCAAGCCACTCCAACTGCCTTGACCTCACCGTACAATTGCATTCTGGGCACTTTGGTTATGTACTTGGCTATCACTTTGCTTATACTGCCTTGTGATAGAGACATCTTTAATCATTTAAAAGGTAATCCTGACTTGACCATATTCTTGTTTAACTATCTTAAGCAAATTAATTAGCTTTGTGGGGCTCCTGATACTATTAATTCATGGTCTATAAAACCTCAGACCTAATTGAACTTTTTAATATAGTGTTTTTACTACCTACCTGATATATGTGTCTTTTAAATTATAGGAATTTTTCCAGTTAATGCCTTGCCAAGTAACCACACACACACACACACACACACACACACACACACACACCCCTACAAAACTATGAAAAATTTCCAAGTTTGCAAAGTAATCAAAATTGTGGTTAAATTATGAATAGTTTTAGATTCCCTCTACTACAAATAAAAAAATGAAAAAGTTTGATTACATAGCACGTAATATAATTTTCCTAAGTCAAGCTTGCAAAGCACATGAGATCATAGGGCGGGATTAGGTATCCAAAAGCTTGTCAGTAAGCACCTTTAGCTGACACGTTACAACGAAGAAGCCATGATCTACAAAACCCTGAAAACGCACACCACACACTCCAACCACAGTCCAGTCTTAACACTGTTGCTGCGATGAAAACACTCTGACCAAAAGCCACTTGGTGGCTCAGAGGGCTTAACTTCAGCATGGAGGTCATAGTCCCTCACTAGGGGAGTCAGGACAGGGACTGGAAGCAGAGATCACAAGGAGTGCTACTTGCTTGCTCTCACAGGCTCATACTCAGCTGCCTTTATTCAGGCCAGGCCACCCTACCCAGGGATGGTTCTGCCCACACTGTGCGGGGTTCTTACTCGCCAATCGCAACAAATAAAGATAATCCTCATAGACATGCCTACATGCCAATCTGATGGAGGCAATTCTTCAAAGGAGAGTCCCTTTTCACGTGACTCTAGGCTATGTCAAGTTGGCAGTCAATGCTGACTAGGACGGGAATAATCAAGAAGACAAGCCAGTAACGGGTGTTGCTGAGAGATGTGAAGCCTCATCCATAGCTAGAAGGAGTATGGTTGATTACTAACCTTGGAAACCAGTCCGCCTGTGTGTCGTCATTCCGTGCCTAGATTTCTCCCTGGTAGAAATAAAGCATGCTCCTAAATGTCAACAGCAGAATTATTCACAACAGAAAATGGTGGACTGTATCAAAATTCTCATTAGTTGATGAGCATGATCTACATGCTGAATAGAATATCTTTTGACTGTAACAGGCCATGAAGGGCTAACGTATGGCAGCCACCGACGGATTTTGAAAACGCCATGCTAAGTGAAAGAAGCCAGGTGCTAATGGTTCCATATTGAGCGTGTGTCCTTTATTTGGGATGCCTAGACTAAGCAATCTTTTAGAGTAAGAAAGTAGACTGATAGTGGCCTGAGGCTGGGAGGGGAGACAGGGTAGAGATGGGCTGATAATTGTCAGAGTGCCTTTGGGAGGTAGCAGCCGTACTTCAAAGGTAGATTGTGAAGATGATACAAAAATCCTATTGAAAGAATAAAGCCAATTGAATGACATGCTTTACATGCGTAAAACGCTGGGTACATGAGTTAGATTCCAATAGAACTGCTTTGACAAAATTTAAAAGAACCCGCAACTACATAAACAAATAAAAAGCTATTTTGTTGATATATGGAGTAGGATAATGGGTATCAATATTGCTAATAAATGAAGTGGAATTAAATATGTCAAAAATCTATAAATCTATCATGATAATTCATTATTTTGATTTAGAGAATCTTAGGATGTCAATTGGTGATTACAAAGTAAACACAGGGAAACCATCAAGCCTTTACCTTCCTTCCCTATGTTTAGCCCACATCAGGAGAAGGTGCTAATAAAATGAGAAGTTCTTTCTGTAGATACATGCAGCTGTAATGAGTTAAGGGAGTAGAGCAGTATGTTTTTAAAAATCCATAAAACTCACATAAAGGTAATGGTTACCAGTGGCCGAAATTGCACGAGATAAAGATCTCACTTTTAAGTGCCTTCTGATGAAACTATACAATATCATGCATAAAAATTTAAATTTCATCGGCTGATGAGATCGCTGAGCAGAGAGATACTCCATGACATCATAGAAAAACAAAGAACACCATACAAACTGAGGGGAATTTACCAGATATAGGCTGATGGTCTGACTGACAGCAAGTACTAACTGGGCATTTTATACAATCAATCAATCATTAGTCTCTGAGTATGATGGTCATATTACACTTCTATATCCAGTAAGGCTCCTTCCCTTTCAGAGATGTGTACTGAAGTACTTATGGTCAGATCATGTGATGTTAGAATTGCTTTCAAAGAAGGCAAGGTGGGAGCAATTCAGTGGAAGTGTGGATAACACAACTGTCTTGGTTTCATCGTGGCTGCTGCCTGGCAATGTGCATAACACAGTTTGCTGTGTGTGAAATGAGGTATGTTGATTAGTTCTTATCAACTTGACACAAACTGAGGAACCTGGGAAGAGAGAACCTAAGCTCGGGGATTTTCCTTCTTAGCTTGGACTGTGGGTCTATCTTTGGGGGTATATTCTTGACTGATGACCCATGTGGGAGGGTTAACCCTACCCCACTATGGGCATTGTCATCAGGATAGGTGGTCCTATGTTGCATAAGAAATGTGGCTGACCAAGACATGGAGTGAAAGCCAGTAAGCAGTGTCCCTACGATTTCTGTCTCAGTTCCTGCTTCCAGTTCCTGCCTTGATTTTCCCTGGTGTGGTGTTTGATGGACTGTTATTAGAGAGTATAACATAAAATAAACTCTTTCTTCCCTGAAATTGGCTTAGACCAGTGTATTGTCACAGCAACAGAAAACAAACTGTGACAGAAGTAGAATTTAAAAAGCAACTTCAAAGGGACGGATGATCCCTGCCAGACCAATGAGAAATGTGAGCAATACACCTCACTTCACTTGCTGTTGAATGGGGGGGTCTGGGGCTAGAAAATGCACACAGACACAGACAGGCACACACACACACACACACACACACACACACACACACACACACACACATACACACATGCACACACATTACTTGGAAAGAAAGTTATAGAGGCATATCTGAAAATTATGCATCCACCCATGGTTCTCCTTCAAAATATCTATGCCCAGAAAACCAAAACAGAATAGAAGTGAAAGTGAACGCAGACTATGTGTCTAAACAGCTGGCCTGACCAGTTCCATATTAAACAGGCTTTCTCTAACTCATGGTAGTAACCCCTATCATACAGTTAAGGCTAGTAGTAGCTGTACGATGATCAGTGGGATTCAATTATGCCGTAAGGGTTGCTCTCATGATAATGAAAAATACTAATTATGAGCTTCAGAGTCTCCTAGATTAACTCATTATGTCGAACCATATTGAAAATGAAGACCGACAACCTTGCCAATTATCGGGAGCAGTTTCAGCTCCCTTCCATGTGGAGGAGACACCGTGTGCTACTTTCCGGGGCTCCTTTGGTAATTATGAGTATATTTCGTAGGTAGCTAGAGTCCTCTCAGCTGAGATGGTGAGGAGAGTTTATTTTAAGCCCAATGTTCAGTCACAACCAGTGGAATTAATTATCACTCACTGATGTTCGCCATGGTTTTTTTTTTCCTCAGATAACTAACCTTGATTTACTTCATCTTTTTTTATCAACACAACACATACGTAGGTAAAACCCAAAATTGCAAGCTTGTTTCCAGTATGCAAGATTACTGTATGTAACGATTTGCACTGTAATAGATTTTAAGATGTCAGTTTAGCTTTCCATGAGACAATGGGGTACAGTGAAAATTTCACATCTCCTTTTTTTTGTATGTATGTGTGAGCTCATGTATGCATGTATATGTGTATAGGTATACATGCATGATGTGAGTGTTCATGTAAAGGCTGGATGTTAATGTCAAGTTTCTTCATTAACCCATCATACTCTTTTAAGAGAGTATATATCACTGAAACTTCAGTTCAATTAGATGAGCCAGCAAGTGCCAGGGATCCTCCTGCCTCTGCCCTACCCCCTTCGTGCCAGGATTGCAGGTGTGTATGACCATGGGACTCCTTTCATATGGGTGCTGGGTTCATCACGCTTGTATGACAAACCTTTTACCCACTGCGTCATCCACCCAACCTCTAGTCTTTCTATGTAACCGCACTGTAAAAGAAGAAGCTGAGTCCAAAAACGCACTGCTTGCTTAGTGAAAACACAGGGTTAAAGGCAAAGGCATCCCATCGGAAGCTCCTTGTAGAACTAGAGCTTCCATCTGCAAAACCCACGTAAGCAGATGTCTGGAGCTTTGCATTTCAATCCTAATCCCCATACATTTTCTAGTTCACTGAATTTTCTGCGAGTGAGAAACAAGTCGGCTTTGTGGTTCCCAAGGGAGATGGAAAACTACAGCCCACAAATCAAGTTGTCCTGCTTCTGATTTTTGAAGAGCTGTGAACACTTCAAATGAACGTTTTTGTGCCACTTGTAGAGGACTTGGAAAAAATAAAGGCAGTGAGGAAAATTATATGTAGCTTATATTTTGCTATGGGTAAAGTTTGGCTGGAACACGGCACACGTTGGTGCAGGGTTCTCAGTGGCTGCTTGTGGGTGGGCTACAGGGAGAGCCAAGTCTTCCCTGCAGATACTGTAGACTCAGCATCCCAGGGCTCTACTGGCTGGCTCTTAAACGATGCTTTCCTCCAACATCGTGTCAAGCCTGAAAGACTATGGCTGCTAGGGAGAAAAGTTGTAGATGAGAATAGTACCTGCAGTCTTGGAGAGAGCAGAAGAGTCAGTTAGAAAAGTTGATATAAAAGAGAAGCTCGCCCTTTCTCCCTCTCCCCTGCCTGCCTTTGTGTGTGTCTGTGTGTGTGTGTGTTTGTGTGTGTCTCTGTGTATGTGTCATTGTGTGCGTGTGTGTCTGTGTATGTCTGTGTGTGTCTGTGTATGTCTGTGTGTGTCTGTGTGTGTGTCTGTGTATATGTGTGTGTCTGTATGTGTCTGTGTGTGTGCATGTCTGTGTGTCTATGTGTCTGTGTGTCTATGTGTCTGTGTCTGTCTGTGTGTGTATGTGTCTGTGTGTGTCTGTGTGTGTCTGTGTGTCTATGTATCTGTGTCTGTCTGTGTGTGTATGTGTCTGTGTGTGTCTGTGTGTGTCTATGTGTGTGTCTGTGTGTCTGTGTGTGTGTCTGTGTGAGGGGTCATTGCAAAGGCTGGGCGTGCTTAGGCCAAAGGAGTGTGAGTCAGACTGATTCCATTATGCTGCAGCTCTAGCTTCTGGCTGTCATGCTTTGCCTGTAACCCTTGCTGCTTGAGAGAAACTGAGGCAAGGGGACATAAATTCATGATCAACCTGGGAAATGTACTGAGGTCTTGCTCCAAAACTGAAGGGGAATAAATGGACTGAGGATGCTGTTCAATGGTAGAGCATTCATTCTCATGTACAAGGTCCTAGGTTCAATTCTCAGAACCGGAAGAAGAAGAGTGCCACACAAAATGTAACAGGCTGCTGCAGTGTGGCATTGAGCATAAGGAAGAACAAGCAAAGAACACATCACAAACATGTATGGCAATGTCCAAATGTTAAAGCACACGATTGCAATTGGCTGGGTAGCCCTGAGGTCCAGTTAGTATCATGTGTCAGGAAGTCGCATATGCAGTGAAAGGGTTTGCTCAGTGCTCACTCTGCGGTAGGTCAGTGATCTACAGACTAAAATTTAACCCTTGCCCAAGGTGGCTTCAGAAATGAAGCATCCTCTCAGGGTAGAGATTGTAGTTTTGTTCAGTAGAGTGACTCCTTCTCTGGAAATGGAGCCTTACTGTAGAGTGGTGACACCATGGCATACAGGAGAATGCATTTGAAAACGTACCAAGAATGATATCCATCTATGGGATCTTACTTCCATCATCATGATTGTAACCATTGCATTGTGACCCTCATCATGGACGAACTGATGTCCGTGTGTGCCCTCTATCCTGAGCTTGCATGTTTCTGAGTTATGGTTAGTGTGGATTTGCCATATGGAGCTTCCTGCTCAGAACCTATTTACCATACTTATGTAACTGACCTAAAACAGTGAGCACAGCCAAAGCAATGATGCTTCTTGGAAGGAGCAGGGGTTTCCAAACATAAGGGGTAGTGTTGTTAAATTAACCCAGGACCCAAAAACCCAGACAATAACTTTGGACTTTCCTTTAGCATCCACGTGCTCTTAGACGAAGAGATTGAATATTTTCTCAATAGACCCCACCTTACTGTATCAGCACCGAGACTCCATAACTCACCAAATGGAGATTGTTTTCTACAGAGCAGACCAATATAAACACTCAAATTCTATATCATTCTACAATGCCAGCGGCAAGGATGGCAACCTACTGACCTTTTCAGAGTGGCCAACCCAGAGGTCTTCACTGGAGGTGGAAAATCCACACCCATCACACACCATCTATTAATTATATGAAACAGGGAACAGAAGGAGAAGGGAAAACTCTTTATTGGGTGAAGTAAAAGTAATGTAGATGAAGATCAGATGTAATGGAAACCACAGAGGATGTACTTTTCTCCTAGTATCAGAAGGAAACCTACTGTATTGACTACAGAGATGAAGAGACCCACAGCAATGACAGAGACAAGGGCCAATAAATTTCCCGTCTCATTCTCAGAAGCAAAGACAGAGAACTGTCCCTAGCCACCTGACGCTTCCTTCAGGACTGCCACTTACCCTTGGCAGTCCTCCAGATCCTCTCCTTCTTCCATTGCTTCTTTGCCTTTGGTTTGGAATCATAGTCAAGTCTCTTATAAGGAAATAGAAACAAACAGGAAGACAGAACAGAGCTGGGGAGATGGCTGAGTGTGGAAAAGCACCTGCCATCAAGGCTGAAGACCCAGGTTTGAGTCTCCGACCTGCATGGTGGAAGGAGAGAGCCAATTCCCAAGGGTTGGACTCTAACACCTCTGTGTAGGCTGTGGCATGCATACACTGATGTAGGCACACAAATAAAATATCATTTAAGACAGAAAAGAAAAGAGAGATCATTTCCAAATTACAAAGCCTCCCTATAATCCTTTAAATCATTTCCTTCTCTTTCTAAGATGAACTGCAATGTGCTTAGACGAGGTGGCCACAACCCTCTGACCCACTTCCCTAACTTTGAGCCTCTCTGTTTTTGTTTTGTTTTGTTTTGTTTTTAAAAACTGTAACCAGCTTTATTAAAGATTCTTTTCATAAACAATCATGATATTTCAGGGAGGACATGGGCAGACAATCAACAGTATACGATGACTTCCAAATCCCCTTCTTGTATAGACTACCAAAATCAGAAAGCCACTATAAAACCCAATGAAGTCTTCATTCAATGCTTTGAGAAACGGGAAGTAGCTTAGAGTGAGGGTTGACATTTCACATTGAGGATGTTGTTTAACAATTTTTCACAAGCCAACACCGACTTTCAGGAAATGAACATGGCAGAGTTATCAATCTGAAGATCCACCATCTTTTATAAAAGGAACCAGCGCTCTTCTGCGAACACTTGATGAAGTCACTGCAAAGTCCACATCACCCAGAACACTGGAAATCCAATTTGGGGACCAGGTTCCAATAGGTCTCTGGATTTAAGAGTTTTCCCAGACCACAAGGCACTTTGTGCCTTGGTGGCCGCCTATGTTAAGACCAAGATATCTCTCCTGGGCGCCAACAGGAGCCTTTCAAAATTATCAGGAAAAGAGGTTTACTGTTCTCAATCCTCCGTGGGAGATATTTTGTTATCGATACATGATCCTTCCTCCCACCCCCAACAAGGAAGTGTTCTTTGTGCTAATGATATAGCTTTAAAAAAAAAAAGTAAAGGCTTTGCAGCCCCTTAGGACGAACAACAATATGAACTAACTCGTACCCTCAGAGCTCCCAGGGACCCAACCACCAACCAAGGACTATACATGGTGGGACTGAATGTTCTGGCAGCATGCGTATAGTAGAGGATCACAAATTCGTTCATCAATAGGAGGAGAGGTCCTCGGCCTTGTGAAGGTTTTGTGCCCCAGTGTAGGGGAATGCCAGGGCCAATAAGTGGGAGAGGGTGGGGTGGCAGGCATGGGGAGGGGGGAGGCAAAAGAAGTTTGTTCTTGTTGTTTTTGTTTGTTTGTTTGTTTGTTTGTTTGTTTTTTGGAGCAGAACCTGGGAAAGGAGAAATTTGCATGTAAATAAAGAAAATATCTAATAAAAAAAAAGTAAAACAAAATTCTGCATTTTTATAAAACTTGATAAAAAATAGTATTTCAAGCTGTACAGTTACCAGAAGTGCACAGTTACCAAAATGCACACACGTCACTTGGCATCTCCAGCACCTTCAGCTCTCTTGCCTGGTCTGCTTTGGCGCCTCCATTTCCTGCAGGATTATTCACATCCTTACCAGTGTCAGCTTTCCCCTTCTTCCCCTCTTTGCAGGGCTTTCTTAGGCTTGGGCTCTGGCGTTGGAGGAGCAGGTTTAGCAGACAACCTTGCAGATCTTCTCTGTGGTTCGTCCTTCACCTTGGTTTGTCTCCTTTAGCATCCCCTTCAGCCTTTCTTTTGGGCATGGCGGCGGCAGGGGACGTTGGTGCTGAACACGGGTATACAGCAGTGTGTGGGTTGGGTCTGTCTGGGGGTCGTCCTTGCTGCTTCTTCACATTGCTCTGAGCCTTTCTGTTTTAACACAGCGGGCTGTGTTCATTCCTTGGTGAACATCTCAAATATAAAAAGATTTTGTATTTTACCAAACTCTTCTTGGCATTCAAGGAAAGTCTCATGTGACATTTGTCTTTTATTTTAATGATATTGGGTAGCATAAGAATTAGTAGAAATGCAGCTGTTAGACCTACCTTGCATTTCAAAGAACACCCTACTTAATTCTGTATGCAATCTATTTTTATTTTTACTAAATTCAGTTTGCTAGCATTTTGTCGAATATTTTTACATCTATACCTTTAACTCATATGAGTCTGTATATTCCTATTCCTGTGTTGTCTTTAGTTTTAGAATTGATGGTGTGGTCCCCCAAGACCATTGTCAAGTTTGGAGGTATGCTAAAAAAGAATTGGACAACCCAGAAATGCTGGGATTCTTGTGGGTATGTCTGGTTACTGAAAAAAAAAAAAAAAGGATGCAAATTAAAAGCGGCACAGGAAAATGTTATGCTGTATCATGTCAAGAAGAAAATGGAAACTTCCAGCCTTTACCTCTCTGAGGAAACATACATTAGCCCTTAGTCTACGATATAATGATGTGTGATAGTATGCACAATGTATTGCCAGACTGGGAGCTTTGGGGTAAGGGTTTGTTTTGAAGGTCAGACATTTAGGCATAGAGTACAAAAGAGACTGACCATAGCCTCCAGTTTCTCCCTCTCTCCAACATAAGTCAAACGGCCAGAAACAGTGTGGTCCAAAGGCTCACAGATCAGATGCTCCCCATACGTTACACCATTGCCATGGACTATGAGACTTACTAAGAACAGTCTATTTTTGAATAGTAAGAAAACCTGTTCTTGATGAGTTAAATGCTCACAGTGCAGACAGCACTCTCCTGTTAGAAATAGCACCATTGTTGAGCTGTGAGGACACCTCATGTTCTTGGATGTCCGTTAGCGTTTCTGAGTAATATTGTAGCATCCTTGACAAATCCCTTCCTTTTGTCTAAGTATCATCTCTATGCTGTTAGCTCTTAAGTCACCAATGTCTCTAAACTCATATGTTTCAACTGCCTATCAGTGTGTGGACCAGAACGTTAATACTTGCCTTCTTAAGTACCTACAACTCAATGTGCTCTACATGAAACTCATCATTCATATTTTCTGACCATTATGTCAAAATCATAGGTACTATTTATAATCAAGGCACTTTCAGGAGAAAGGTTTTATTTTGACCTACTGTTATCTAGGGCTAAGAGTCCATGATGGTCTAGTAGAGGAATCAGATGGTGGTCAATGGCAGCTGAGACATGACATCTTGAACTACAAGCAGGAAACTGAGATGGTGCTAATCTTTTGGCATACAAAGTCTACTTCCCGTGACATATTTCCTTCCACAAAGCTACACCTCCTATACCTCCCTAATATTGCCACCAGATGATGACCAATATTTAAATGCCAGAGCCTATGGGGAAGATCTCATTCGAAACACCAGTCAGTGAACATTACCTGCCATTTGCACCAGAAATCTTTTTTGAAAAAGTTTTATAATATTTATGTGTGTGTGTATGCACACATATGCATGTGTATATTATAGATGTGTAAATATCATGCCACATGTGTGGTGGTTAGAAGACAAGTTCCAGGATCAGTGAGTTCCACGGACTGAAACCAGGTCTTCAGGTTTGGAGAGCAAGCATCCTGTCCAACCATAAACCTTGGTGTCATCCTGGAGTTTAACCCTGAGCTTCACTTATGACATTAATGTCTTGTCCTCTGATCCTGATGGAGGACTATCATGCATCGCATCCCCACTCACACCTTCTAGTCCCAGACATCACAGTCCTATGAGAAGACTGGCAGCAGCTAGGACTCCCAACTCTCACTTTGGTCCCAGAAAACTAAGCCACCAAGACATAAGCAGAATAATTTCTATAAGAAGCAGGTAAAAGGCATCCTATGTCTCCACTCTGCCATGCCTAACATCCTCTCAGGGGCTTCTTGATTTTTCAGGGTGCAGTCCATCTTTATCCTAACACAGCACAATGTTGCTGTGTTGGTACTTAGTTCGTAACCCTGTCTAGTTTGGCTCCACTGTTTTATCTCATGCTCAATGCTCTTGATAACAGAGGGGATATACAGGGCTGCTTTACTGGAGTTTTCTATATGCTAACCTCCCCTTTTGTAGGACCAGTCCTGACCATCAGGCACTGCAGTGATGTCACCTGTACCCTTGACTATTCCACATGGCTCCAGGCAGCTTCTGGGAGTACTCCTTGACACCTCACACCGTCTGAACGAGATGCCAACCTAGACATGGAACTTGCACCTGCCTCCTCTCTCATCAGAGCACTGCTCAGCTCCTGTTTGTATTGTATCATATCTTCTTAGCATCCTTCATTTGAACAACAGCTACATGGCCTTCATCTCCACTGCCTCAAACATTGCAAAATACTCAGAGGAGGTACTGGGGGATGCACAAATATTTACTGTGTAACTTGTTTTGCTTGGCTTTATTTTTAATTCAAGCAAGTTGTATATGATCCTTTAAGTAAATAGATTCCAAACAGGTGCCAGCCTTGGTGAAAGTCACAAAGCAACAGACTATAAAAATACAGGGTTTGTAGTAGGCATTTTCCTCATGACAATAAGTGGGTTGAGAGAGCCTGTGGCAGTGCCTGCTGTGACCCAATATAACCTTGCGTGCTCCTTTCCATCCTCAAATATATCATCCCTGTGTCCTATGCAGAAGAGACAGTCTATAAATGCTGCTTTAATTGAATTTAATTGTTTGAATTTTATATCTATCCAATCATGTGCCTTGATGTGCCCTTTGAAAATGTAGCATGAATCACAAACAATAAAGGTGACCTTAGCCACTGGACTCAGACTTCAATATTCATAGATGGAATGCCAGACATGGGGACATAATTCAGACAGGAAGTGTTTTAGGTCAGAACCAGGTACAATGCATTGACTTTTTCAGTTGTTGCTGGAGACTCCCTTGAATAGAAGAAACTGTGAAGCCATGGATCGTGACCAGAGGAATGGGAGGCAGATGAGACACCGACACTAGAGCACACTGAAGGGCACCAAGGACTTGGCATTGCAGAGGAATAATTTGTAATGTAGACATTTTCAAAATCCCAAATTATAATGCAAAAATTTCATGATTAACCACCTATACAAAATTTAACTAAACATGTTGCTGCTTAAGTACCCGGGATTATTGCGCAATCTTAAAGCATCTTTAGAGTAACCAGCAATAGTTTCCTGGGCCAGCATGGCCAGCACATCCTCCTCTGGGTGGGCTCTTGTGGATTAACAGTGGTGTGAGGACAAAGTGGGCCGAAGAGGGACCTCTGCTACTGTGCCCTCCCTCCCTTTGGGCACTGTGAGGCTGAATTAGTCGGGGTTCCCTAGAGACACAGACTGATTGAAGGTGTGTGTGTTATGAAAGGGGACATAAAGAATGGCTTACACTCAATAGCAATTGTGTAGTCCAACAATGACTGTCTGTGCTCTGGGGAGGCTAGGAACTGTGTGTAGCAATCCCATTCCTACACATGGGTGCCTCAACGTACCTAATTTGATGCTAGAAACTTAGAAGATCCTGGAGAGCTGCTGGTCTCCAGTTCATGTTGGAGCTAATAAAACTAGTTAGATATTGGTGAGGGGTGGCAGCAGCAATAAAGATAGACACCAGCAGGATACAAGGGCAGGCAAGCGACATGGACCCTTTCCCCAGGCCTCACCAGAAGGCCTCATCTACTTGTGGAAGGGTATAAGATCTTTGTTCACCCCTCCTGGAAATATCCCCAGATTCTGCCAGAATCTTAGTTGATTCTAGAGCCCATCAAGTTGACAATCAAGAATACCCAGCATGCAATGCTTCTATTATTTTTTCCCTTTTGCTCTAAAGTAGCAAAGTGTGTGTTTCCCTAAGATCCAATGTTTATTCCTAGAGTAACTGTCCTTGGAAACATCCCATAGACACCTTTTATAAGAAGCCAAAGTCCGCTAGTCTGCCTGAGAGTCTCGCATCAGACTTCAGTTAAGGACAGGACATAGGTGGGGCTGTCAAGGCATCAGAAGGCCTCTGACATTTAGCTTCATTCACAGAATAAGCTGTGTCCATTGGTGTTCTGTCACCTTGACACAAAATAGAGTCATTGAGGAGATGACATCCCCAGATTGACCTGTAGGCAAGCCTATGAAGTGTTTTCTTCATTGATGATGGCTGTGGGAAGGCCCAGCTTAATGTGGGTGGAGCCACTCCTGAGAAATGTATAAGAATGCAGACTGATCAAGCTAGTAAGCAGCACCCCTCCATGGCCTCTGCTTCAGTTCCTGCCTTCAGGTTCCTGCCTTGAGTTCCTGCCCTGGCTTCTTTTCCATGAGACTATAAGCTGTAAGATAAAATAAAGCTCTCCTTCCCCTAAAGATGGTGTCTGCAGCTGACAACTTTTGGAAAGCAAGGGAACAGGGAGATGAGCATCACTGTATGGCAGACATTAATGGCCATGCACTCAGTTTCTGGCTCATAGAGAGAAAGACTGGTTGGTTAGCTTTTACAAATTCTAATTACTCACAATTTTGGATGCTGTTATTGAAATTATATAACGCTCATTTGTCAACACAGCATACAGCATATATACAATTATTTGAGTTCTTTGTGCTAGCCAGTCTGCTTTTCTCTGACCTACCAAACATCTCCGTTGTCTTAGATGTTTATTTATTACTGCACTTGTGCTAGGGATGAACGACCTTCCTCAGTAACATACAAAATGTCTTTGCATCTTTTAAACTCTATTTATGGCCGCATCTGTACATATCCTGCACCAGCTTGCCTCCCTGACTCTCTTGACCTTGTGAGCAGTGTTCCCTTGTACTGGTTCACTGATTATTAACTTTGGCATACTATTCCATTGTGTGGTGATGCCAGCTTACTTTTGCAACTCCCATTAATGGGATCTTAAATTCTATACTTCCCAGGAAGCTATGGTGCTACATTTTTGGACATATTTTCTTATCCAGGATAAAAGATCTTTAAGTCAATTTCAAAGTGGTGTAAATTGGCAGCAATGACTTTATCAATGCTGCTAAATGAACCTCCAAACTAGTTGTAGACATTCTAATGCTTAGCGGTAGATACAGGGATAATGTGTAGTATTCCCATTTGTACATGGATTTCGGACTTCTCTAGAGTTTTGCCTTGTGTAGGACATAATATAGTAACTAGTTTGCTAATTCAGCATCCACTCCTGCAATTACAATGAAGTTAAGATATTCTTTTTCAGTGCAAGGGTTTGAAGATAGGGTGATAGGCATGCTAAGCACGTGATTTTCCCTGAGATAAATCTCCCTTCAGCCCTCTTAATTAACTGTGATTTGGAGACAAGTTCTCCAGGCTGCTCTTGAGTTTATTCATTAGCCCCCAAAGGCCTTGAATTAGTGACTTTCCAACCTTGAACTCCCAAAGAGCTGGATTGAAAGCTGGCACCACCAGATTTCCCTAAGACATTGTTTAAAATCTAATATCCATTTATATTTTCACATCTAAATTTCTTTCACAAAACTCTTAGCCATTATCTTTTTATATTATTTTATTTTTCTAATATTTTGGAGGACACACTAATACATTTTTATAGACTCTAGTCTACATTTAAAATCATAAATGCCTTTATTTGATTTTTTTCATCTAATCCAATTTATGCTTTACTTATTTATTTTTCTAATTTTTATTCTTTGGGAATTTCATATTTGCATGGATTAAAATACGATCATATACACAACTAATCTGGCTCCAACTACCTCCCTTCCTAACTAATACCCTCTCTCTCTCTCTCTCTCTCTCTCTCTCTCTCTCTCTCTCTCTGTCTTTCACACACACACACACACACACACACACACACACACACACACACACCCATGATAACTCATTAACTCCAGTTAGTGTTACCCATATTTACATGAGTGTGGTATTATCCACTGAAGCATGGAACCCGTACTAGTGGCTACACAGTCAAAGGAGCAAGAGTTTCATTTTCTCAGAAACTATTACTTGCCAATAGCTGTTCAGTATGGGGTGAGTCTGGGAATCCCCTACCTCATCTTTGTGGGAATTTGGGTTGGCTCGATCTTGTTTAGGTCTTGTGCAGGTAAAACCCTGTGTGGTGGTTTGAATAGGAATGACTTCCATAGATTCATGTGTGTGAATGTTTACCCATAGGACATGTGTCTCATTGGGGTTTTGATTAGGATGAAGAGACAGCATGGCCCAAGCAACTCTTACAAAGAAAAACATTTAATTGGAGCTGGCTTACAGTTTCAGAGGTTTAGTACATTATCAACATAGTGGGAAGCATGGCAGTATCCAGGCAGACATGGTGCTGGAGAAGCCAAGAGTTCTACACTTCAATTTGAAGGCAGCAAGGATTTTCTAAAGGCAGCCAAAAGACGGGTCTCTTCCACACTGAGTAGAGCTTGAGCCCTTAGAGCCCCCAAAGCCTGCCTCCATGGTGACACACTTCCTCCAACAAGGCCGCACCTCCTAATACTGCTACTTACTATGGACCAAACATATCCAAACTACCTCAGAGTAGCACTGTCAGGAGGTGTGGCCTTGTTAGAATAGACATTGGCCTTGTTGGAGGAAGTGTGTCACTGTAGAGGCGGGCTTTGGGGCTCACATATGGTCAAGCTATGCCCAGTATGATACTCAGTCTCTTTCTTATGCACGAAGATCAAGATGCAGAACTCCCAGCTCCCTCTTCAGCACCATGTCTGTCTGGATGCTGCCTTGCTTCCTGCATGATGATAATGGACTGAACCTCTGAAACTGTAAGCCAGCCCCAGTTAGATGTTTTTCTTTATAAGGGTTGCTATGGTATAGATGTCTCTTGACAGCAATAAAATCCTAACTAAGACAATGTCAGCTAGTCTGCCTGAGTGTCCCAGGTCACAATTCAATTTAGGGACAGAATTCTAGATGACTGGATGGGGTGATAAAGCATTAGGAGTCTATCTGACTAAGACTTTATGGGTGCAGTAGGCATGCTACTTTATCTGGGCCTTTTGGCTACGATGAAGTAGATTACTTGTTCTCAGCTAAAATGTCTTTTGATTAACACTATACTTTTATTTTTGTATAAGGTTATCACAATACAATTTAATTGCATTTACCTTCAAAGTTTTTCTCTATGTGCAAATCACACTTCCCTGTAGTGCATCCTGTGTCATTTCTGTGTGTCCGTTCAATTTCTTGTTACTTTCTAAATGTTAATTGTCACCATCAATCTTTCATGCAGTTTGATTGGATATAGGGAAACTTAAGAAATTAGTCATGCTTACCTCAAGATATGTATGTCCATGAGGTCATTTCCAGAGATTAGGATGAGCTCTCTGACTTAAATCATATAGCTTCTTCCACTGACGAGTTCCAAATTTGAGCAGACTATTGGGAAATGGTAGGTCTAAGAAATGCAAAGCCTAGTGGGAGACAGAAGCTCACTGCTCAGGGTGGAGGTGGGGAGACAGGACTCTTCCCTGCCTGCTACTGTTCAACTCTACTTCCTGAGAACCATGATATGAACTTTCAGGCTGTTTCAGTTATTATGGACACAGAATCTCTGAAACCATGGATCAAATGAATCTTTTCTGTTAAGTATGGCATCCTTATACATTAGCTGACTATTACAGTAACTAATGGTCTAACGATATTCATAGCAAGTGTAGTACACTGTCAAATACTGAGCATTGAAATCCTCACCCATCTTTCTGTGGGCAGCTCCTAATTCACCCATCCTTTCTCTATTCCATGGCAGTGCTGCATTTTCCTGGTTCTCGTAGCTAAACAGGGAAGGGATAATTTGTCTTCTTGTTACTCTAGGTTATTTGCTTCTTTGGATAATGGTCCTTTGACACAAGTATCAGCATTAGCTTCTGAAATTGAAACAAACAAACAGAAAGGACCTCTTGAGAGCCTTATTGGAATTTAATTCTGTTTTGATTAGTAAGACAGCTAATATTTTTATGATAACAACTCTCCCTATCTTTGGACATGGAACATCCTTCTATTTATTCAGCCTACGTACGTACCTAATTTTTTTATATTTTATTTTATTGTTTTATAAGATTTTGCCTAAAAATTTGCCATGTTTGTTAGAAATGCTGATATTCATAATTTTGCTTGCTATTTTACATGGTACCTTTAAGAGCTTATATTTGCCAAATGCTGTTCTATAGGATTTTTATTATGTATGTGAGCGTATGTTATGTGTGCACAGGTGGCTGAGGAGACCAGAGGAGAGAATTGGATTCCCCAGAGCTGGAGGATGTTTTGAGCCACTTGACATGGGTGCTCAGATGAGAACTCATTTCTCTGGTAGGGCACCAAGCACTGTTAACATCTGAGACATTTCTCCAACCCTTGTATAGAACTTCAAAAATAAGTTCCATATGTAGCCTTGTCAAGCATGTGTGTGTATGTGTGTGTGTGTGTGTGTGTGTGTGTGTGTGTGTGCATGTGTGTGCCTAAGTATGTGAGGTGTGTGTGTGTGAGATATATATATATATATGTATATATATGTGTGTGTAGAGAGAGGGAGAGAGAGAGAGAGAGAGAGAGAGAAATGCTTGTAAGACCTCTGCCCTTCCCCTCATCATTCCCTAATCTTTATTGCAATCAGAACAATGGGGAACTCAGCTTTGGAATAGGATTCTAGTGACTATGGCAGGAAATGGGAGCAGCCAACTTCCTTCTTATAAAATCACTCTGTGACTTTGAAGGAACCACAATTTCTCTAAATATTAACATTTAATTATTGTTCAAGAGTACTTATCCTATGCTCTCTTGGAGGAAGGAAGCCAATGGACATAAATTGTGTGACAGTTAATTACTTGATAAACACCCTCTATGACTGAAACCATTAAGTTGGTTCTTATCTTCACTCCACATCCTGGGTGATTTGTGATGCGAACCTCAGAAGGCAGGCAGGGTTGGGGAGTCTGTTGTCTTCTCGGTCTGAGCCAGAGCATTTCAGTATTGATGCTGTTAAAATTTGGGGAGTGTTTGATTCTTTATAGTGTGTAAATAGAGGATTCTGTGCGTTGGAAAATGGTTCCTGGCACACAGACATCTACTTATTAAGTGACTTATTAAATGACAGACATCTACTTATTAAGTGCCTGTCTTTCTTACCACAGTGGCACCCAGAATATTGCCAGAGTTTCAGTGCCCCCAGGAACACCATCCCGTCTAGGTAAGGAGCCCTGGTCTGTGTGAATCTCTAGTACCTCTACTGTGGTCGTCTCACATAAGCTTCATACATCCCCCAAGCTACACAACTCTAATTTCCTTACAGTTCTCTCATATTCTTCATCCAGTCTTGTCCCTGCATCTCTCACCCTGAATGTCAGTAGGTCAGTGGAACAAGACAAGGGCCTCAAAATCTGACCCCTAAAGAATGTCTGGCTTAATGCTTAAATCCACATTAGCCTTCATTCCCTGTGGAGGGAGCTTCTGGCTTGTTTCAGAGCTGACTGGCTGGCAGGTGGTCTTTCTGTCTTTCTTGTAACCTGGTTGGACTCCCTCCTGAGTTTCTGTAGACAGCCTGCTGGGCTTCCTCTGGTAGAAGATGGAGTCTTTCAAATTCTAAAAGCTCAGGCTCCTTTCAATAAAAACCTTCAACATCTGATTGTGCTTTGGGGTGAATAATGAGAAGTCCAAGGAAAGGATTTCAGAATTTTGAAAGGAACAATTAAAAATAATGAGTATTGAGAAGAAAGCATTATTCTCAAAGAGGGGATGTAAGGACCAGTCAGAACATGCCTGTGTGTGCTTGGGGTCTACTGGGCCACCTTTAACAGCCATAAAGTGCGAAAGAGCTTTATCCTGATGAGATGTGTGCATGGTATATGGGAGTCTAGGATGAGCGCTGTTCTTCCTGGGTAGGATGTTCACTGTTGGACTAGTAAGGAAACTGAAGAAAAGTCAGAAGCACCTGCTCCTGCCCGTCCTCCATCTTGGCTGGTCTCTTCCAGGTGTACCCAAGCTTACTTCCCTCTGGTGCTGAGCGGGATTGCCACAGTGCTTCTCCTTCACAGGATAATGGCCTTGGGATGGCAAGCACCAATTGGCAAGCGCTCACATGACAAAGGTCTCTGCTCTGGACTGCGTTCCGTTTCTCTGACACATTCGGTAGCTTATTGTGGTCTATTCCTTGTCCATACTCTTAGATTGCTTAGTTTTAAGAAGATAAGTATCTGTTATAGGTCAGGCAATGGAGATCCATTTCCTACAGGAGGCCCTTTGAAGACAAGCACCTCTAGCCTTGTTCATTTGGTGAAGGAGCAGAGTGATCTCTTCTAAATGAGGTAATGTGTGCTCCCCATTGCCTCCCTGGCATGTCTTCAACCATGATTCTCCTTGTTACAGAACGCTATCAGAATATCAGCATCAATAAAATTACAGACAAAGGAATTAAACACACAAATCAACAATGAACAAATAAATGATTAAACAGATCGTTCAAATGAAAAAGTCACTAGATAGGTTAATAACAAATGTTGTGGGGCTGGCGAGATGGCTCAGATCGCTCAGCAGGTAAGAGCACTGACTCTTCCAAAGGCCCTGAGTTTGGATCCCAGCAACCACATGGTGACTCACAACCACCTGTAATGAGATCTGACGCCCTCTTCTGGTGCTGTCTAAAGACAGCTACAGTGTATTACGCTGGAGTGAGCAGGACTAGAGCGAGCAGGGCCGTCCTGAGTTCAATTCCCAGCAGCCACATGATGGCTCACAGCCATCTGTACAGCTACAGTGTACTCATACACATAAAATAAATAAATAAATAATTTTTTTTAAAAAAAAAACAAATGTTGCTTCATTTAAGATCTTTAGTGATGGGAGCTGTAAAGGTAAGATTGGGTGGGACAAGAAAATTATAAGCAAATTCACTGACTATGCATATCTCAGGGAATATATGTAGAGAGAATCTCTTATAAGCATCACCTGTCAATAAAAAAGCTCCCAGCCCATGAGCTGAGGCAGGAAATAGGAGGTGGAGCACTGGAGGGAAGAGAGGATTCTGGGAAATGGAAAGCAAATAAAAGGGAGATTCACCCAGAAACTCCAGGGAGTATATCAGAAGTAGTTGAACTTAGGATAGAATAGAGGGAGATTTGAGAGAGACTCTGAGAGAGACGCTAAGGAGACAAGAAGGAAGAAGCAGGCTGGGACTAAGGAGAGGTAACTAACCATGTGGAAGACATAGAGAAGTTTGAATGGGTTAAATAAGTTATGACCTAGTCAGGGGATGAGTCAAAGCTATGGTCTAGGAATTAAATAATAAATAATTAGCCTCAGATTCATCATTCTGAGAACGGGAATGGGAAGGAAAAAGAGATTTTTTTTAAATGAATGTGTGTAATTTATGCAAAGAGACTTCAGCAGAGCCTCAAGAGACTCCTGCAAGCCAGGGGTACTTAAGGACAGGAAAATTATGTACCACTAAGGACGTGGACTAATCTGAAAATAGTTTTGGCTGACACCACGGTGGGAAGAGAGGGATTATAATATTACTTTACTGAATGGGTGGAGGTGTATCCCTAACTAGTCTTCAGTGCACACAATCTTATACTTATAAAGGAATTTCCAGCTCTAAGTAGCAACTATTGTAGCCAGGGTCCAAGAATGACTTCAAGCTCAAAGATACAAAAGGGCAATGGGATGGGGATGGGCTTTGGCACTGAGTTAAGCTCCTGGTGAAGCATGGGGACCCTTGAAAGGAAATGCCATGATGAAATAGGAATGTCATGGCTTCATATGCTTATTAAACAAAAATAAAAATCAAAACAAAATATGCTAAGTCCATAAGATTAGGCTATCAGTGTGTGCTGACTAGCTTTCATCTCAGTGAATCTCCACTTGGTCTTTCCTGATGGCAAATCCAAGGGTGCTTCTAGAGTTGGTTAATATGCTTTACTCTCCACAGCGGGGGCAGAGTGAGTCCCTTGCTACCTGCCCCAATGCTCTGGATTCTCGAAAGAAAGACACGCACACACACACACACACACACACACACACACACACACACACACACACAAACGCATAGCCTTCTATTTTAATATGCCTTAAACAGCTCAGTGGCTGGACCACTCCAAAACTTCAACGTTGCTAATGCTCCCCCCACCCCAATACTCCTGAGTTATTATTTACTAAAATCTATATTCCATCTTTTTACCCCAGACCCAACAGGGCAGGGGTGGGGGAGGGAGGCTGGGGCCACACTTCCCTGGCTCTTATATGAGTAGAATGCCTCTCTTCCTGCTGCTCTCAAGTCCTGATCATATTCCTTCCCTGGCACGGTGATTCTGCTTCTTCCTTGGTCTCCTTGCCTACAAATCCCCAGCCATTGGCCACTAGCAACTTTATTTACTAGTTAGAACCAGCTGGAGACAGGGACCCTCAGTGTCTCATATGAGGAATTCTCCTGCAATTTGTGGAACCCATAATGCAAGCATTAAACCAAATCCACAACACAAGGAATGGAGGGCTCCTTGACCTTCCACCCTCCTGCTCAGAGAGTGGTAAGAGCTGGCCAGTTTGCATTATCAGTGAGTCAGAGAAGGAGTTCATAATGGGAAGCTGCTGTTAGACATGGAGATGGACTGTGGCTCCTGGACCTCAGATTTAGTTTTGAGGTTTAGCTCTGCCAGGCATTCCAAGTTTAACTCGTGTGGCTTGGTTTTCTCTTTATAAAGCAGGAAGGATGGCAAAGGCTCTTCCCATAGTACTGTAAGATAAAGAAAAATTTTGCAGGTAAAAGGCATTATGGTAATTTTCTATTCTCTCTCAGGAGAGACTGAGTTTTAAATAGATACATGTTTGTTTTATCTTAAGAAAATACACCTAGTTTTTTGCCAAGGTCGGTGGGGAAAGACAGGGGCATTTTAGCATCTGTTTTGTGAAAGTAGAATATAAACCTAGGGTTCCCACCAAAATGAAACCACAAGACTGAATCTTATAGAAGAATCAGAAACATAGGAATCTCCGATTTTTTCTAACATAAAGTAAACAAACAGCCTATACAAAAAAAGTTGCTAAAAACATTATCAGGTTACAAACCATTCCTTAGGAATTTATCCCCTACAAATAGTTGTGGAGATACATAATCACATAGCTAACATATATTGTGATATTATTTCTTAAGTAAAATTCACAGAAGGAGAACACACACAGAAAAGCACACAAGTCATAAATGCTAAGTTCTGTAAACAAGTTTGATTTCATCCAAGTCACGCCACCAAATACCTCAGCAGCATTCTAGACTTCCCGTCCATAGACCATCACTCCTACCCCAGAAACAGCCACTGCCCTGGTTTCCTTCTCTATTCATCAGCTTTACTTGGCTTTGAATTGATATAAAACGGATAGACATCTTGATTAGTGAAGTCCAAGGCCTCCAAGTTTCACTTACTATAAAACTCTGCAAGACTTAGTCAGAGAGCACACTCCTTCACAGCAGTGTGCAGGTTTCCCTTGTGGGAACACGTTGCAGCTTGCTTATGTTGTTGTAAGGTCTGTGTATATCTCCAGAGGTTGCTTTGCTATGTTTTTGTGTGTGACACACACACACACACACACACACACACACACACACACAGACAGAGAGACAGGCAGAGGCAGAGAGAGAGAGAGAGAGAGAGAGAGAGAGAGAGAGAGAGAGAGAGAGAGAGAGAGAGAGAGAGAGAGAGAGTTTTAAGGAGCTCAAGAGCTTGTGTGCTGCTATGTGGGTGGGTGGGTACATATCTGGCTCTAGTGCGCCCCATCTGTATACTGTGGACATGTGACTGAGGATTGCTCTGAATAAGGACTATCACAAAATCACAAACTTAAAATATCTGATAAGAGGGAAAACTAGAGAATACACACTAACTCCTTGGCACAGGGAATGGCAATTCTGAATTCTGAACAGGACCCTGGGGGCACAGGCATTATGACCAACAAGTATTACATTGGAACTCGTGATGCTAAAAAGTGTCTATACAGCAAAGGGTACAATTATTTGAGCAAAGAGGAAACCTAAAGAATGGGGAGAAATCATTACCAGTTAAATGTCTGACAGAGAGTGAGGATCGGGAATATATAAAGAAGTCAAAAAACTGAACATCCAGAAAACAAGTAACCCAATTTAAAAAGATGATACTCACGTGTCTGAGAATGATTTAAAAGATATTCAGTATCATTAACTATGAAGAAAAAAATGCAAATTAAAAATTCTTTGAGATTTCATCTTACCCCGCCACAGTGGCCAAGATCAATTAAAAGAAAGCAAACATACAAACAGCAGATGCTGGCAAGGATCCAGGGAAAGGGAACAATAACTAGTTTATTACTATTGGAAGTGTAACCTGGTAAAGCATCACATGCAGGAAATCAGTGTGGAAGTTCCTCAAGAAGATTGGATAGATCGCCAAGATCCAGCTATACATCTCTTGAGTATACACGCAAAGGACTCTACCTCACACAACAGAGACATTTGCTCATTCACACTCATTGCTGCTCTCTTCAAGATAGCCAGGAACGGGAATCAACCTATATGTCTGTCACGGAATGAATGGATATAGAAAATTATACATTTACATGACGGACTATTACTCAGCCCCTACTAAACTATCATGAACTTCTCAGGTAAATTGATGGAGCGGGAAACAACCAGCCTGAGTGAGGCAACCCAGACCCAGGAGAGACCCACGGCCTCTTATATGGGAATGTTAGCTTTTAAGCCTCAGATATTGGTATTCCAGCCCAAAGAACCAGAGAGATTAGAGGTTAGGTACTTAGCAAGGGCCAAGGACAGAGGAGGGGATCTTCCTAGGAAGGGGAAAGAGAATATAGTGTGGAAACATCTATGAGATTTTTCTTGTGGTTTTTATACGTCTGATTTTCCTGCCTGTGGTTCTTGAGTAGGAACTCTGTCGGTGACTTGATCATGCTGCAGTGTCACAATTGCATAGAGACGACGTCGCAGCTGTCTTATGAGTATGTCCTGACTGACTGGCACTCTCACCTCCTTGCTAAGACTTTGCATCTTCTGCCTCTTGTTAGAGATGCTAGCAGGCGTCCGGGTGGTAAGTGCATGTCTCTGCATGCACGGCACACATTGCAACCCCTCTCTCAGAAAGCCCCATATAAATACCTTGTTGATGTCTTCTTGCTTTTCTTGATATAGTATAGATCTTTATATATTTGGAACAAAAGTTCATTTTTTCTAGATAAATAATAAATTCTTTTACTTTAAAGTTTAAATATTTTTCAAGAAATGCTATTTTTCAAAAATTGTCTCTTTGTTATGGTCCACATTTTTAATTTCTGTCTTAAAGTATCCCTGTTTATGCTAAGGTTATGAGGTGTATTAATTATTCATCTTGTGGCAGGGACAAAATATCAGACAAGGAGCTAAGTTAAATAAGGAAGAGCTTCCTTCGACTTGTAAGTCTAGGACACAGTCGTCACGGAAGGAAAACCTTGAGAAGAAGAGCTTGAGGAAGCCGCAGTTAAGAAACAGACAGAGGGCAGTGAACAAGGATGTTCAGTTGGCTTTGTTCTTTCTACGAACTTTAGGGCCTAAAGCACAGGGAACCATATAGCTGACATTCAGTGTGAGCATTCCCGAGTCATTCAACCTAATATAGATAACCTCTTACAGACCAGTCTGGGAGAGCAACCTAGTATAGATAATTCCATGTGGACATTCCCAGACCTGTGTCTCTAGGTGAGTCTACATGCTATTGTGTTGACAATGACATTAGCACGTGAAGATATTAGCCTATATTTATTGCAGCACTTATTTTTAATAGAAGAGTATGAAAATATGCTAATTATGTAACCATAACAAATAGATTTTTAGCACATTGGGAATATTTAGGGCATGCTTAATATGTAAGCATTAAAATCTATATAATAATATATTATGAAAAAAGGATTATTTATACTATATTTTAGTTTGAAAAATAGGTCATAAAATGGGAAATATAATACAATATTTGAAAATTATACAAAGAAGGAAGGATATATACAATTTGCTATAGTAATTATCTTTTATTGTGATAATTTAAATCAACATTATCTTCCCATTACTGATTCTTCTTTTGTGATATTTATACAATCATGTGTTCTTGCTCTAATACAAAAGAGAAAAATCTGTTAAAAATGAGAGACCGTAACATTAAATTTGGCAATAAATATTTTATACCAAATTATAAATTATTAAAGAAAACATGATGTGAATATTAGCTTATTATTTAACTGATGAACTGTCCTGTGTTTGGAGGTGTTCATAGGCATGGGGGAGAGTGCACATTGTTGAGAATATTTTTGTTTTAGCCATCAAAGCAAAAGTTTGAAAACATTCATGGCTTCTCATCAAGGATAATTATCTACTGCCGACTGATGGCTGTGTTTTCACCAACTGGCTCCAGCCCAACTGGCAATTGCATATTTAATTAGCATATCAATTTATTCTCATTAGTGAGTGTGGGAGAAAGTAAATAATTTGGACATTTTCTACCAACACAGTCAGCCTATGTCTGCATTGCAAGTTAGAACCAGGAGACCTGGTGAGCATATAGCTCTTATGAGGATTTCTCTTCTCTGGAAAGTCTTACTTGAGAAAGTTAAAGAGAGCGACATAATGAGTTAGGAAACTCTCATTCTGATTAGCTCAGGGGCGGCTGTACATGCTCTTTGCAAATCGCAGAAGTTCAAACTGGCCTTTGGAACTCCATTGACCGGGCATCGTATTACTTCTCAAATTTTCTCCTTTAGTTCTAACTTGAAGTGTCTCAAGAGACCTTTGTAATGGTGGACTTTGGATTAAATTCTCCAAATCCTTATTTTTTTTTCTGTAAATTGACTCAAATGAAGCAATCCTTTCTTTTCAAGCCCTCCTAGAACAAGGAGGTTGAATCAAAGGGCTGGTTGCTAGCATGCGTTTATTCAAATGATTGAAACAACTATTCCTGCTAGGTGCCCCTCTCTCAACAAGAATTGCAGTCCTGAATAAGACAGAAAAAAATCTTTGTCTCAAGAAATAAACACTCCACTTACAGTTTACAGAGGCAGGGGGACAATCAAGCAAACAGCATCCAAAGTAATTTTATATAGAAATGAGACCCAGAATAGAACCAAACACCTCTGAGGAGGAAAAAAAGTCAATGAAATGATTCCTAATGATATTCTGCTATACTCATAGTTCAACTGGTGTCTAGCCCAATGGTCATCAGAGAGACATCTAGCAACTGATGGGAGCCAATGCAGATACCCACATCCAAACATTCATCAGAGCTTGGAGAATCCTGCTGAGGACAAGGAGGAAGAATTGTAGGAGCCAGAAGGGTCAAGAACACCACAGGAACATGGCCCACAGAATCAACTAAGCGGGCTCACAGTGGCTCACAGAGACTGAAGCGGCAAACGTGGACCCTGAGTGAGTCTGAACTCGGTCTTCTGTGTTATAGCTTACGGTTGTGTAGCTTGGTGTTCTTGTGGGACTCCTCGCAGTGGGAATGGGGTGTCTCTGACTCTTTTGCCTGTTCTTGGGACCCCTTTTCTCCTATTGGGTTGCCTTGTCCAGTCTTATTGCTCAGTCTTATTGTATCTAATAAGAGCCATGTTCAGTGGGTATCCCTGAGAAGCCTGCTCTTTTTATTTTCTTTTTAAACAGAAATGGGAGTCATTGGGAGAGGGGAAATGGGGGTCTGTCTGGGAGGAGAGTGGGGAGGGGAAAATGAAGTATAATGCATGAGAGAAGAATCAAATTAAAAGAAAGAAAAGGAAATAAGGGCCATGGAAAACAGCACACTCTAACACACAAGTGGTTCCCAAAGCGCTAAACAGATAGTCCTTCTCCTCTCCACTGGAGGAAGAGCAGGGATTTTACTCACCAGCAGTGAATCCTCACACAGGACGCCATAAACGATGTGTGCTGGCCTCCAGCAGTGAATCCTCACACAGGACGCCATAAACGATGTGTGCTGGCCTCAGCTGCAGTAGAGGAATGAAAGTCTCCTCCTTTTCTGCTTGGGCCAAGGCATGGTCTTGTAGTCCAGGCCACTGACGGTCAATGGGATAGCTGGGGTATGCTAAAAGGCACACACCTGCTTTCATGTCTTTCAGTTGCCACTTCAGACTTTTTAATAATCTTGTCTCTGATTTTTTTCTTATCTTGTGAATGATTTTCAAAGGGATTCTGGGGCACTTGCTTGAAAAGAGGCAAAAGCGTGAGTGTCCACAGTGTTTTTCCAACCTTTCCTGTAAGATGTCTGCAACAGCTGATGGCACAGAATTCTTGTGTGTGTGTATGTGTGTGCATGTGTGTGCCTGTGTATATGTCTGTGTATGCATGTGTGTGTGCATTGCATGTGTGTGGTGTATGTGTGTGTGTGGTGCTTTCATGTGCATGCTTGTGGGGGTGTCTGTGTGTGCATGTGTGTATGTGCATGTATGTGTCCATGTGTGTATATGTGTGTATATGTATGTGTGTGCATGTACCTGTGCATCATGTGTATACATTATGTATGTGCATGTGTGTGTACATTGCATGTGTGCATTGTGTGTATTTGAGTGTGTGCATACATGTGTGTGTGCATGTATGTGTGTGCATGTATTTGTGTGCATGTGTGTATGCATGCGTGTGAACATGTATGCCCATGTGTATGAACATGTATGCATGCATGTGCACATGTAGGTGTGCTCATTTTCTATGACTGGTTTTGAGGAGATGTGAACAAATGCCTTCTCATCCCAGACAGGGAACCAACAACTAAACAGAGTAATGACACCACCGAAGTCCAGCTTGATGGACGCATGAATTCATCAGGGTCACATATAGGAGTATGGGCAAAGAGCTACTCATAGGACCAGGATAACTCAAGGACATCTGCATCACAGAAGGCCCAGCATAGTCAATGGCTCTTAAAGCAGGAAGCTTGGGGCATCCTCCATGACCTGCAGGCAACTGGAAGCTCAGAGCTTCCTCCATGACCTGCAGGCAGCTGGACAGGTTGGGGAGATTTTTCTTTTTAGCAGTCCTTACTGTTCATGTAACTTGTGGAAGGATGGGACTTGTGAGTCTGGTCAGTTTCAGGGACTTCCTGATTTGAGAGTTTATTAAGTCCTGAGCTTTAAAGAGCCCTCCCGCTTCAGAAATTTTGAGTCTGAATGAGTTTCCTTTTGTAACAAAATATTTCAGTTCAGTGAGAATTTTTTACATAACACCCCAGCCAACATACATACTCTTCCTCCTCCTGTCAGACACTGAAGTGAGTCTTTCCTTCATCATCTCCACCTGTGTTTTTGAGACAGAGCCACAGAACCTGGTGCTTGCTGATTTGGTTAGACTGACTGGCCCTGAGGCCCCTGCACCTTCCTGTGTTCAGTCATCCAGCGTGAGGGTCCTAGACACACCCACCATACCCAAGGCCTACAGAGATGCTGAGGATTCAGATTCAGATCCTCAGGCATACACAGCCAGCTCGTTACCCACAGCAAGCACGATACCCACTAAGCGGTCTCCTAGTCTCTTACACGAAATTCTACTGAACACACAGAAGATACAAACTGAACTAGAGCCAGAAGATTGTATCCATAAGGAAGGTCCCAGCAAAGATGAGAGCTGAGGGCTGGGGGACACGTTTTCTATTTGATCCAGAATCTGCTGTGCACACAGAAAGAAAGTGTTGCTGTGGGAAACATGGAGGATCATGGAATCCAATCACAACTTTCATTCCCTCAGTCCTGAGCTAGACAACCGCATGTTCCTAGGACGATGCTGCAGAAAAATAAGAAAGCCAGCAATCCTTTGTCTTCCTGAATGTCCTTTCCATCAGCAAAAGGAAGGCAAAGGAAGGAGGCAGAGCATGTCCACTAAACCAAGACAGCTGAGGAAGCCAGTCTCCTGTAGCAGGTCTTCTCTGAGGACAAGGAAATATATGAGCATGTGTGAAATACAGATCGAGCAAGTCTGATGATTCTTCATGCAACCTAGGCTCACTCTACAGCATCTCACTTGGCATGGCACAAAATAAAAGATGAAGGAAATTCATTAATACTGTCAAGTATCACATTTATATTTACTTAGAATAAGAAAAAGAAACATAAGAAATTAAGAAAGTGACAACAGGTTTAAGGACAGAGCTTTTGATTTTGGAACCTTTAACAATACCCGTTTTTCTTTTTTCTTTTTCTGGACTTCTGGAAAAAAAAAACATTTTTTTTCTTTTCTTTTCTTTTTTTTTTCACCTGTGATTGAGTTTATTGTAGAGAAAAGTAACAGAAATTGGTTGGATAAGGAAAGGAGTTGGACACAGAACTATTGTGGGCTTCTAGCCCCGAGCCTCAGCAGCCCAGCCGTGGGTCTGCACGGTTCTTTCACATCAAGAAGTTAATCTTTCGAGCCATTTCCATGTTGTAGATCCTTCGACACGTTTCATAGCTCTCCTGCTGGCAGCAGTGGCAAGGCTTCTCATAGAACCGTTGTCGCTTTATGACTTCAGTAAGCCCGTCGGTGGTGAGGATTCTGTTCAGGGTCCTGTAGGCACCTTCCACGTTCCCCTCCTGAACATCACAGTCCTGGCAGTGAACTTCAGATGTTTAGCCATGGCCTTGTATTTAAATCTTCATTCTTCAGGGCCTATAGACTGGGGCCTCCAAATTCGGTCCCCCTTTTTTTTTTTTTTTTTTTTCTTTTTTAAAACAGAATCTGCAAATGACATAGCTGGCCATGCCTGTAAGGAAGTAAGTTCTGCTTAAAGAGTCTAGAGGACCTTATTGAAGAGTCTATTTAAAGTTGGACAGAATGTAGGAGACTCAGTGGAGATAACCAAGGTACTCAGAGACCAGAGCTAGCGGGGTGTCAGCAGTAGTCCAGGACCTAAAGGGGCAAGGACTGAGATGTGCTTGTTCAGCCTGCAGAGGCCAAAACAGAGAGAGACTGGAAAATAAATATTCTGCTCTCCAGCATTCTCTTCTGTTTCCTTCGATGTTCTCTCACTGACTCAACTGGAATCCAGCCACGAAGGGAGGCTGACAGGCACAGACACTGAGGTCAGGCTCTGGGAGCAACGAAGTCAGAGGAGGTCAGATAAAGGTATCCTGGCCAGTATGGTGTGGGCCAGTTGCCAGTGATGATGGTATGATTAGAAAAAAAATTGACCCCTGTCCAGAATTACAGATGCAGCCTCTCTAACACCCCCGATGCTTCCCTCGTGAGGAGTGTACTCTCTTACATGCCCTGGATGAAGGGCCCCTGGAGAGCTCCTGGATGGAAACTGGCTGCAGAAAGATGAGCATTTGATTCAGCCCATATTATCCAATCAAAAAAGAAAGGAAGCAAGTTATCAGTTAGCAATGTGGGTAGCCTAGGAATTACATTCATAATAGTCCTTTGAACTTGGCTTGTTTTAGATCAGAATCGCAAGCTTAAATCCCGTGTTTAACCAAGAAATAGATAGAAAATGTTATGTCAGAACAGGATTCATATTTTCTCCACTTCTAACTGTTGCTGTGACAATGGGCAGAGGTGCCATGCCCCCAAAACATAACGAATATGTTACTTACAGTTTTGGAAAGCCAAAGAGTGATGGGTCTCAAGGGGTTAAAAATCCAAATGTTTGCGAGGAAAGGATTCTGTACCAGCTCCAGGTTTTAGTAGCATCTTTGTTCCTCAAGGCTCGGTCTCCTCCTTGAACATTAAAGTTAACAGCGTGCACCTTCTCACCCCCTCTCCTCTCTCCGAAAGCCTCGCCTTTCCTTACCATTGTTCATGTCCTTAGGATGGCCCTATGGCCCCATAATCACTGTTTGAGATCACTTTGCCTCACTGAGAGTGTCCCGAATGTTGCATGTTCCCAAATTAAAAGATTTATTTATTTCACATATTACTCTGTTTACATATGTACCTGTGAGCCAGAAGAGGGCATCAAATCCCATTACAGGTGGTTGTGAGCCACCGTGTGGTTGCTGAGAATTGAACTCAGGTCCTCTGGAAGAGCAGGCAGTGCTTTTAACTGCTGAGCCATCTCTCCAGCTCCCGTAATTCTTTTTTTTTTTAAACTTACACAATTAAAATAAATTTAAATTAGTAACCAAAAATGTAAGATCCAATAGTTTTCAGTACAAAAAAAAAAAGATTCTATTGTCTCTGAACGATGGTAGCTCATTTGTGGCTGGGGAGTAGGGCTATGGAGAGAAACGCATCAAGCTTACTATGTAAAATCAGCCTGTGGACAGAAAAACAAACATGGCAGCAGTTTCCCATCCTGGCCACAGGCGACAAACAGCATGCCCAACAAACGTAGCTGCTATGCAAATGTTGAAAGCGATAGGTTCTAAAGGATCAGAACTTCTCAGGGTGGGGTTTTGAACTTCTGTGGCTGCAGCTCAGTAGCCCGCTTTCACGATCAGGAGTATCTTTGTTTCATCCCCTCTCCCACCTCCATCCCCCTCAGTTTCCACCAACACCCTGTGTCCCTAGTCCAGTTCATTGTTCTGGACACAGAGCCTAGAAATCTCAGTGGGTGGTCCCTGGACTCTTAAGTGCTTGTCTGCTCCTCTTCCCAGGATTGTGGACCAATAGGTACTACATCCCCCATGGTTCTGTTACGTTCCTGAGGTGGGAACTGCGTGAGAGCTGCCATTCTTCTTGACCTCTTAGCCAGCTTGGGCACTGGACTTTGCAATCCCTGTCTTCAATCTTAGTTTTTAATTTTTTTAAAATTAGCATACTAACTAACGGATATCGCTATGGCATTTTCCCCACTGTATGTGCCGTCACACTTTGTTTCCATGCATTCATTTTTTTGTTTCCTGGCCACCCCAGCTTAGTGAAATTCATCAGGACAACAAACTTGGCATGCTCATCTAAAGACAAGCCTTCAATTTGCTAAATTCAGGTGTTTCCCACAGAGTTCAGTCTTCTACCTTCCATCTGGGCACGGCTGAGTAAGCAGGAAAGCAGACAGAGAGCAAACCTATGCTGATGACGGCCGGTGTGGGGCTCAGGCTTCCTCCGAAAGGCTTTGGAAGAAGCAACCTTCTCCATGTCTAGAGCAATGCAATAGAGCTCATTAGAGCAGGCACTTGACTGAATGACTGCCAAGAAGACATTGTGTTATGAAAGGAACTTCCATATGGTTTTAGGCGAGAAGTGATAGAGGCCCCGGGTAATGTACCGGAGATGCTGTTTGCAGTATGTGAAAAAAAATCATAAGAAAGGTGGTTTTGTGCTTGACAGTTGCTATGCAACAATGCACTTGACCATCGCCATTCCAGGTTTAGTAACCACTAGCTCACGCACTTTCTTGGGCATGCAGGTAATTTATAGCAAGTAACAGTCATGTTGATTCCTCCTCTCCACCAGGGTACCAGCACTGTGCTAAATTATGCGGTGTGTGGCATGCCAGAGTCATGGCCATTCAGGTGAGTATGTGACTGGATCCCTGCAGTGTGGACATGTTGGGGATTGCTGAAGAAATACAGCCCTTGCTGTCAAATTACTGAGCCCCATAGTTACTTTTTGGCCCCAAAGCAAAGCCAGAAAATTAATCCTACCCATAGGTGATTAGTGAAATGCTAAGCTCCCATTGCCCTTTGTAAACTGACAATATTCTCTCAAACGTCAGGTAACTCACCCTCTGATGGAGCAGACAGCATTCTCCTGCATTGACTTTTTTATCCCACCTATATCCAACCCTGAAGGGTGTGTGTGTGTGTGTGTGTGTGTGTGTGTGTGTGTGTGTGTGTGTGTAATGTACACCCAGGAGTGTAGTTGGCTAAATCAAATTAAACTATATACCAAGATCATTTATTGTAATCGCTGTGGCCCATGGAAAGCACCTACTTTGTGTCTGGTCCACTTCATCCCTTTACTCTCTGATCATGTTTGTAATGGGCGTGCTGTTTGAAGGGTCTCCTTGTGACCACAGCTCTGGGTACTTTCTACTTTTTCAGTGCTGTTGATGAAACACCCAGCATTTAGTGTGATGTTCATCCCTGGGGGCTTTTAAGTTTGGTTCTGCAAGCCCTGCGTCTTCTTTGTTCCGACTATCCAATTACACGGTGCTAAGCATGGAATCTACATCAGGCCAGTAAAATTCTCCCACCGCCACAGACTGGTAGCCAGGAGCGAGCCAGGACCCAAGCAAGTCAATCAAAGACTTTCCTATATGTGTTTGAAACAGTTTGCAGGTGGTTTAAAAAATGGCTTTTCCCTCTTACCTATAGGGTGAGGACAGGGTGAGATATGATATCAGAAGGCATTGGCTTTTCAACACGTTACTTGAAAGTAGGAGTCCTACTGCCTGGCTTCTTGACTTTAGCCCAGGGAGCTCAGAGTGACAACAGCATCTCTTCATCCCTCAGAGAAAATTCATTTCCTTTGAAGGGAATGAAATCAGTAGGACAAGAAGGTCCAGGTCCACCATTAAGGTTTATAGGACACATGAGAGGAACACAAATGCACCCCATGTATCAGACATACAAAAGCTTAAACATTGATAACTTGGATAAGATACTCCAAGGCCCATGGTGCTACCTCAGAAGATAAAAGGGGTAAAAGGGACAGAATACCTCTCCCCTAGTTCTCTATCCTTGCTGCTCCAGAGGACTACAGAGATCATTGTAAAGACAGGCTAGAGCTGAGTCTGGGTCCAAGACCCCAGGAGATGGTTCAACCAGCAGCCTATGGAACTCTGGGGATACACAACCTAATCCAGTCTTTGATAAACTAGTATGAGAGCTGCCATTCTTCTTGACCTCTTAGCCACCCTGCCCAAGCACATTGAACTTTGCAATCCCAGTCTCCAATCTTAATTTTCGATTTGAGGTTGAAAAGATAAAAGATGAAATTATGATGCCTCATAATGACATAGGGCTACTAAACCTATATTTCTTTTGCTACACTGAGCAGTGAGACACATGGCCTCCAGAGTTTAAGAACCACTTTAAAACACAGGATGCTCCGCGTTCATCCTGTAGCCTTGAAGACTGGGCAAGCTCAGACGGCTTGGAGCTTTCAACTCCAAAGGCAAGGTATGGATTCCAAGCTTCAAGTTGAGAGTTGGAGATGAGATAGGAGAATGGCTTGGGAGCTGTTCAGGTGTGAAATCAGGGTGGAGCACACTGGAGAGAGAAGAGAGATCTGAAGCAGGGTGCAGGAGAGCAGGGGAGTGGAGAGAGGAGAGAGGAGACTGAGAGAATGTCAGAAGGGAATGTATGACAAAGTAAGGACTGCCAGATTCAAGACGCTGTATGTGTGTTCAGGAGAGAGACAGAGAGACAGAGAGAGAGAGAGAGAGAGAGACAGAGAGAGAGAGAGACAGAGAGAGAGAGAGAGAGAGAGAGAGAGAGAGAGAGGAGAGAGACAGACAGAGACAGAAAGCAATGACTGTAGAATTAAAAAAGTTTTCTCAGTCAGGAAACTGGAGCCTTGTCAATTTTTTTGCATTTACATAAATGTAATTGAAGTTGCATTTATCATAGACATTATGCTGCTAGATATTTTAAAAAAATTATTATTATTCATAAATACCTCACCTTTGTAGTTTTGCCACCTCTTTCTCCTAGTCTTCTTCCCACCCCACATCCCCTCTCTCCCAGATCCACTCCTCCTCCATTTCCCTTTAGAAAAATACAGGCCTCCCAAGTACATCAACTGAACATGGTGTAATGTAGTACAGTAAGACGAACATGGTGCAGTGTAATACAGTGAGACGAACATGGTGTAGTGTAATACAGTGAGATGAACATGGTGTAGTGTAATACAGTAAAAAGAACATGGTGCAGTGTAATACAGTAAGAAGAACATGGTGCAGTGTATTACAGTGAGACGAACATGGTGTAGTGTAATACAGTGAGATGAACATGGTAGTGTAATACAGTGAGATGAACATGGTGCAGTGTAATACAGTGAGATGAACATGGTGCAGTGTAATACAGTGAGACGAACATGGTGTAGTGTAATACAGTGAGACGAACATGGTGCAGTGTAATACAGTGAGACGAACATGGTGCAGTGTAATACAGTGAGACGAACATGATGCAGTGTAATACAGTGAGACGAACATGGTGCAGTATAATACAGTGAGACTCGGCACAAACCCAGTAGGAGAAAAAAGGGCCCAAGAGCAGGTAAAAGAGTTGTGGATACCCCATTTCCACTGTAAGAAGTCACACAAAGCCACCAAGCTAACAACCACAGCGTGTATACAGGGGACTCAGTGCAGACCCATGCAGGCTCTGTGATGGCTGCTGCAGTCTCTGAGCGCCTATAAGCCCTGCTTAGTGGGTTCTGTGGATGGTGTTCTCCTGGTGTCCTCAATCCCTCTGGCTCCCAGGGTTCTTGCTCCTCCTCCTATGTGTTTCCCCAGCTCCAAGGGGAGGGGCCAGATAGAGATCTCTAATTTGGACTCTACTGTGCAGTTCTTTGCTTGGGTGGTGGTCTCTGTGTCTGCTTACATCAGCTGCTGGAGGAAAGCTTCCTGGACCTTGTGAAATTATTAGTGGCTATTAAGAGAATAATTAATGCAGATTTGTTTTCAAGTTCCAAGGCTTGTCTCAAGGATTGCCGGCAAGTCCAAGAGAATCCCACCAAGAACCAATCAGCTACAACTTCAGCCGCCTGTTGGTGACAGAGCTGGCGGCTGCTCTGCCTGGGACCCAGGTGTATCTCTAAGAGAAATCCCCCCCCCCCGTTCATCTAACTTCACCAATGACTTGGAGAGCTGGCTGCTCTGCCTGGGATCCAGGTGTATCTCTAAGAGAAATTCCCCCCCCCCCCCCCCCGCTCATCCAACTTCACCAATGACTTGGAGCAGGTCAGCAACCGCAGGCAGGCTTAAGAAGAAACATCCCTCGGGTCACAAACATAGGCACAGACTGCCAGAGCTTGAAAAGAACCCCAGTAGGGTAACATCTACGTGGGATAAGCTTGAAGAAAGTAACCAAACAAAGCTTTGAGAAGTGTGAACCCTTCTCAACCTCTTTACTAACAGGCACAGTTTGAAAATGCCATACTAGAAGCAGCTTGAGAATAAAGGCACATCTGTACCAGCCAGGGGAGTGTGTACACAGCCTAATTACACATTGGAAGCTATTCACGAGTATCTGGAATTCTGTAGGCAATTACATGCATAATTATATTGCTGAATATCATGTTGTATATTCTATCACTGTATTACACTTAGATGTTATAAAATTGTTGCTAATCACAGAGATAATTGTATAGATAATCTTTTATCTGATTTGTGTGTATATGTGTATTAGTACAATATGTGCACACATACACAGAGGGGTGCATGCATGTATGTTTTTGTGCCTGTGGCTTGTGGAGATCAGAGTTTGGAGTATCTTCTTTCATAATTCACCACCTCATGTTTTCAGTTTTTGAAACAAGGCCTATCCCTGCATCACCCATGTGACAAGCCTGGCTCTCTGATGAGCTTCAGGGACGGCCCTCCTCCCAATGTTCCTCTTACCTTCCCAGCACTGAGATTCACGAAGCACACAATATTTCTATTGGGTGCTGGGAATGGGAACTCAGGTCCTTTCTTTGATAAGTAACAAGCACTTTGCTGACTTCAGCATTTGCTCAGCCCCCAGCTTCTTACCTGATTATAAAAGATACCTTACATTATACATATTCTATAATATATCTGCAATATATTTATATTTATAAATATGCTATTTAAGCAAAACACATACAAGATTCAAAGAAAAATCTTGGAAACTTTGGCTCTTATTTGCAGATAAAATAACTACACTGAGGGTTTTTAGCATCAGGTTTATGGTTTTAAATTGTTTCCCTTCTGTCTAAGTGTCAGGAGAGAGGAAAGCAGCTTGGAGTGATCTAACTCCAATATTTATCAATCAAATGTGTTGCTGTGGCTCTGGCAGGATATGTTACAGTACTTGGGAATCTCTAAAACAAACTTTATCTCAGAAGACGGGAGCTTATGATCCTCCACCCCACCTCACCACGGGAGGATCATGGGGAATATGAAGAGTTGTTTAAGTCGGGGGATGCTAGATGACTCTTTGGGGCTCTGTCAGAAGGATGCCGTTTCCTCCTTGGTATTCGTGATGATAACTGTTCTCATTAAAGTGACTCGGGCTCATTCTATCAGATATGCTCTAATCCAGAGATTAACAGTCCACACTCTGATGTCTATGTCTCCAAGGAGCCGGCTCCTGATCTTCAGCACCAATGACAGCTGTGCTTTATGATTCTTAGTTCCGTATGACTGAAGCTCTGTCTCATGTACTGGACAATATGTTACAGCATTTATGTTTCTACCTACTGCTGATGTAGCAGCAAACTCCCTCAACCCCATCATTGTGACAGACAGATAACTAAACATCTAGTCACAGGCAAAAATTCATGGTGGAGAGCCATGTTGGTAGAGAAAACTGGAAAACATCTGGGCAAAGTTTTATTTTAATTTTTAGAGAAGTTACGTTGGGGCTGGAGTCCTCTCAGCGGTTATAATGAGTGCTGTCCTGACAGACAGAATTGGGTCCTCAGCACCCTTCTCAGGAGCTTCATAACCTCCTATAACTCCAGCTGCAGGGATCTGACCCCCTCTTCTGTCCTCCATGGACACTGCACTCAAATGTTCAACCCCACCTGTCCTTACGACATACACATACACACCTAATTAAAAGTAAAAATGAAATCGTTATAAAATGAAGTTTCTTTTTGTCGTCAGGATAAATGTGGGTGTCTCATCTCCCACTAAATGAACTGATTGGGTTCTCGGAGGTAAATTTAAGACAGCCAGTCATCTTCTCTGCTTTAGTGTTGTCCAGAGAAGGTCATGTGAGCTAACCGAAGCCAACAGGTAATGGCTAGATTCTGAGTTTGGGCCGGAGGATATGATGAGTGGACAAATGGGTTGATATTAGTCACCCTAGATGTAACTGGCTCCTCTAAATATGCTTTGAGGATTTTCCATTCCAATTTGTGAGCCTTGTTTCATTTGTTAAAAGTGAATGGCACCTAGGCTGGGAGACGACTCAGTCTATCTGCAGCACCCATGTAAGCAAGGAAAGGCTGGTGTGTGTTGCTGTCTCCTGGGGATGTTGAGGCTATCTAGCCAGCCTAGCCTACTTGAAAAGTTCAGGCCAGTGACAAATGTTAGAGACGGGGGGGGGGGGGGGGGGGGGGGGGGGGGAAGGGAGGGAGAGAGGGAGGGAGGGAGAGAGACTATGAAGAGTGAGACTTGAATTGACCTCTGACCTCTAGACACATATGTATCCCATGCCTACAAACACACAAATTCACACAATAATCAAACAATAAATTTGCATGTATGAGTATTTTGCCTGCATGTGTGTCAGTGTGTCACCTGGTAAGTGTGGGGGGCACAGTTATCCTAGACCTGGAGCTATGTGCACCTATGAGTTATCATGCAGATGTGCTGGGATCTGAATCCAGATCTTGCAAGAGCAGCTGGCGCTCTTACGTGCTAGGCCATCTCTCTAGGCCTCAACATAAAGTCAAGGGTAGATTGAACTATCCCCTCTTGATTTCTAATTCAGTAATCATAACCTCCCAAACATTAGAACAATGAGCCAAAATCACATCAACCATAGAAAAAGAACCATCAAAACTGCCCTGAGCAATGTAAATAGCTGAATAAACTATTGTTTTAAACAAACAACCTAAAATTAAACAGCATTTATTAATTATTACTCAGTACCAGAATCCCCTGCATCTTAGGATTCACACTCTTCCCCTCACAGATGTCTTCTTTGCTAAAGTAACCAACATTTGCTTTATTTGTTTAGAACAAAGACATCACAGACTTGCACAGATTCCAGTCAAGATTTACTATGGAAATGCTCATGTTTTAGTAAAAGTGATAAACAAGAAGCAATACAAATTAAGTAACATAATCAAACAAATTCTTTGCTTTAAACGTAATAATGATCTGCTCAAAATCATTCGAGTTCCTATATGTAAGATTAATCCAGTCTATGAGAATGCTTATGGGGCAGAGCACTTTTAAATAAAAATGTTAAACAATATTTAGACACTTCAGATTTCCCCACAATAAAATTACTTCTGTATTCTACAACCAGTGGATTAATTTATTATTTATAGGTCAGTTGTCATATATGTTTTTTGTTTTTCTGTGAAATATCAAGATTTTAATTTGGGGTTTGCCATCAGAAAAAGAACAGGAATCAACACAATGACAAGGAATCTGCTAGGCGGTTCTCATCTGTCTTCAGTTTCCGTGGTTCTGTTTTCCCGATGAGCCACGACTTAGCTGACTCCACGGCTCACATGTGTGAACTCTCTGATTTTTAAGTTCATTCCCCAGGTGCAAACAGGCCACCTCCAGAAACACACTTAGGAACTTGAGATCTTGTAGCAGTTCTTAGTGTCCAAGAGAAACCGCTACATTTGCTAAACAATATCTTGACTGCAAAGCTCCTCTGACTGTTGGTGGATCCACCATTATCACCGTGGCAACAGTACCCAGGCCCTATCAGAGGAAAATTGCACGTGGGACCGCTCGATCTCAAGCAGGCATGCCTCAGCCTCCTCTGGAGTATGCTTCTCTGCAAGTCTGGTGTGCTCTAGGGTTTGTCATATGTGTTAACCATCAAATTATTATTTCTTAGTTTTCATCCACCCTTCAATAGTGTGCTGGCTAACTTTATGTCAACTTGACATAAAATTAGAGTCATTTTGGAAGGGGGAACCTCAATTTAAAAAATTGTCCTTTCTAGATTGTCCTGTGGGAAACCTCGTGGTATATTTTCTCAGTTGATATGTGAGGGCTCAGCCCACTGTGTGTGGTGCCACCCCAGAACATGTATTCCTGGATGGCATGAGAAAGCAGGCTGAGCAAGCCACGAGGAGCAAACCACTAAGCACCACCTCTCCGTGGCCTCTGCCTCAGCTTCTGCCTCCAGGTTCCTGCCCTGTGTGAGTTCCTGTCCTGAGTTTCCTCAGCAATGGAGTAAGATCTGAGATGTGTAAGCTGAAATACATCTGTTCCTCCT
>JADRCD010223950.1:51082-79273 GCA_019843815.1 Montemys delectorum | reverse complement strand
AAAAAAAAAAAAAAAAAAGTCCCTGACAGGAGAGCTTTCAAAAAGATAAACCCTGCCAGTACTGTGTGAATGGAAATAAACACTTCCCCAGTTAAATTTCAAGTAAGAACTCAGCCGTGGCAGATACAAGATTAAAGCCTTGCAAAGAACTTGAGAGCAAGAGGGCATACTAAATAACAACTAGTCTCCTGGCCCACAGGAACCATGATACTATAAATGTATGCCATTTTATAATAAGGAATGTGTGATGAATTTTTAGGCAACAACAGAAAATTAATACCTATTCTAAACTGCTTAAATGCAGAGGTTTGGACCCCACTACAGCACCCCCATCCCCAGCTCCTGACCATAAACCTGCACTGATTAAATTGTTTTCACCTAAATTAAATTTAATGTTCATCATCTAGGACTATATGTGTGACATAAAACACCCAGCCCTTTTTGCTAATGTCAAAGTAAAGCAAGGATCCAGTGAGTCTGATAAAGAATGAAGTCTGGGGTGGATTTCTTCATTCTAAGACATTTTCTAAAACTCTCGTTACTTTCAATATTTATTTTTATTTTTGTTTCACATGTAACCGCATGTCTTAGTGACTTTTCTATTACTGTGATAAGTTGACCAGGGCAACATAGGAAGAAAGAGTTTATTTGGGGCTTAGAGTGTCAGAGGTTGGATCCTGTGTTAAACAAGGTATGAAGCATGAGGGTAGATGGGCAGGCCGGTGGTCGAGCAGGCTCAGGCACAGTCAGGCATGGCACTAGAGCAGTAGCTGAGAACTGACATCTTCACCCACACATAAGCAGAAAAAGAGAAACTGGAAATGACTTGGGCTTTCAAGCCTCAAAGCCCAACCCCAGTGACACACCTCCTCTAGCAAGGCCACACCTCCTAAGCCTTCCCAAACAGTTCCACTAACTGGGATGAAGCATTCTACTCTCACTGAAATCACCACCCCACCCCACTTACTTATGTGTTCACTATCTGGTTGTACAGAGTTCCCACTTGTGGGGATATGTTTAAAAGATGTCTTGAATGCTAATACTGAGTAAGGAAACCTTATGACTTATTTACTTCTGTAGCCTGTCAGAACTGAAAGCAGCTTCTGACCCTGTTGAGTGGGCGGAGGGACTGGGGCAGAGGAGGCTTTAGGGGTTAGGGGCTGCATTTGTTGCTAATATGGTAAAGTACTGTGTTAAAGAGGATGGTCATATTGTAGTAGATCAAAGAAATAACTAGTCGCAATGCATGGAATACCACACCCATGAGGGAAGTATTCAGTCATCCAAATAGACTCCAGGAAAATGAAATAAGCCAGAGAACAGACGTTGGAAAGGACCCCACAAGTGCGCATCATGTTTTATTGCAGAAACACCACATTTTCCACACTGTGTTGCTCAGTACTCAGGAGACACCTTGACCAATGCCCTCGTGGAGTAATGGTGTGGGCTTGACCAGCACAAATGTCAGGATAAAGTTAACAATTTCCAAATTGTTCCTTCCTTCAGCAAGTCACTTTATTTGACACCAAAACTATTGGTGCAAGACCCAAGTGCTGCCCCTGACTCCAGGTTTGCAAACCAAGAGTCCAAACGAGCAGGTGCTTCTCCAACCCTCATGACTGACACATACACTGCCAAGGATTGCCTGGTCTAGACTCAGTGCGAGAAGATGCACCTAACCCTCGAGAGACTTGAGGCAGAGGAGGAGGAATGGGATAAGGAACTGTGGAGGGCAGACTGAGAGGCGGGTACCGACTGGACTGTAAAAAATAAAAATAAAATAAAAGAAGTAATAAGAAAATAAAAATAAAAACTTTAAAAATTGCCTTAGCTAGACTTGTGGCCAGCTGCTGTGATGGTCTGAAAGAGGAATGTCCCTGAAGATCTTACGGTTGGCTGTGTGTTCCACTGTGTTTCCTGCACAAGGAGGGAAGCATGATCTCTCCACTTCCTGCTCCCATGGCTTCCTGCCATGGTGGGCTCCGACCCTCTAGATCTAAAAGCTAAATCAACTCTTCTGTGAGTCCATTTCCTCACGTGTTTCATCGCAGCAATGAGAAAGGGAACAGAGGGTGTTGTCTGAGTCAGGTGGTAGCACCGGCTATTCTATCTCTCTTCCCACTCTGGACAACCAAGATCGCACCTCTATCTCACGTGTATATCCCTTTCCGACTGGATCCCTCCGATCACTGTGACCCTTGATGATTCCTGCCCTTTCTATTCGCAGCTTCTTACCCTGTTTTCTAGAAAGCTGTAAGCATCTTATTAGCTAACCCTAACCCACCAACCAAAGAGTACACATGGAGGAACCTGTGGCTCCAGCTGCATATCTAGCAGAGGATGGCCTTATCTGGCATCAATGGGAGGGGGACGAACCCCTTGGTCCTGTGGAGGCTCAGTGCCCCAGTGTAGAGGGATGCTAGAGTGGTGAGGTGGGAGTGGATGGTTAAGTGGGTGGGAGCACTCTCTTAAAGGCAGGGGGAGGGGGAGAAGGAGGAGGAGGAGGAGGAGGAGGAGGGAACTTGATGAGGGAAAACCGGGAAGGAGGGACACCATTTGAAATGTAAATAAATAAAATAACCAATAAAAAATTGTGCCTAACTGCCATGCTCACTAAGTAACAAAGACCCCAAGAACTGAAAACCAAGCCTGTTACACTATAGGAATTTAAAAAGAGAGAGGAGGGAAGTCATGTTAAAAATAATTTATTAGCTAATGCTGGATAGCCTTGGTCTACAACACCATGGGCCTTTCTGTTGCATATTTCCTTACCATGTGGCTGTGCACGGGGGTAAAAATCCAAGCATGTTTGACAGCTGCTCATTGGGGGAAATCCTAAGACTGATTGAGACTTTGGGCAACCTCACTGAGATGTTTCCTTCATGCTTTAGGCAAGACTCAGGTGTTCCTGGCTTGCAGCCCAATTGGTCCTCAGGTTTTGTGAGTCTAGCCCTCACTCCCTGCGGACTGTGTAGTGAGACTTCCGCTGGGGCCTCCAGGCTGCTGATCAGCAGGGGCAAGTGGAATCCTCTGACTTCCCTTTAAACCACAGCCAGAGAGAACTACTTCTCCTAAAAGGCTTCTGGAATCAGATTGGGCCCACCAGATAATCTGTTTTAATTAATCTCACAAGAGCTGATTAGAAACCTTAATTAAATACACAAAACTCCATTTCCCTGTAACATAAGCACTAGAGAAACACTGCCTTAGCACACGTGTCCATTCATGATGGGGGAAATTACTCAAGGCTTCAGGTTCCCAGGTGTCCGTAGAAGTCCACGACAAGTCCCAACCTTCTCAGTTAACCACAGTTGCCAGCTGCTGTCTTTTGGAAACCCTACCTTGTGTCTGTACAAAGCTTTATCCTGTCTTTGGCAGTCATACTATTACCCTGCCCATTTTTAAAATGAGGAAAGTAGATGGCTCTCAGAAGTTTGATAATCTGTCAGCATTAGATGTCTCTTTCTTTTTGACAAACATCTGACAAAAGCAAGTTTAGGAAGAAAGAGTGGGATGCTGGCTGATGGACGCTGCCTGACAGCTTGCAGGTACAGAACAGTATGATGGAGGAATCATGATGGTAGGTGTAAAAAAGGAATCATTTTTTCCTCCAGGAATGACGACTCTTGCGAGTATTTATTTATTAATAAATGTCTAGGCTACATAGCTCTGACTTACTCTCCAACTAGCCCTAGTAATGTATTTAACCCATTCAAACTAGTCTATGTCTTCCACATGGTTAGTTACCTCTCCTCAGCTTCATGTGTCCAAGTTCGGGGCTAATCCTCTTTATTCTATCTGGAGTCAGCTACCAGCAGCTTTATGGCTCCTCAGAGTACCAGCCCAAATCTCCTACCTCTCTATTTCCCAGAATCCTCTCGTCCCACCTCCTCTATTGTGCCCCAGCTAGTTGGCCATGGGCTTTTTTTATTGACTGGTGTTGTTTATGAGAGGGTTTCTCTATAGGCCGGAACTTGAGCTGTCCTACGGGGCCTAGCTCACAGAATGATTCTGTCCACAGCAAAAGCAGGCCCCTCACCTCAGTTAACCTAGGCTAGGTCGTCCCTCACAGACGTGCCTGTGGAACTAAGCAGAACACAGTCACACAGAAGTAAGACAGGAGTGGGTTTGAAGGCAGGTGGGCTGGTCCTGGACTCTGTGCTGCGGACTTCCGCTAACTTCTCTGCAGTGTCTTTTTATGAGTTCATCGCTCTCCTGCTCATCGGACGCCCATGCAAATTTTGTGATGCTTCGGTATTTGAAACGTAAATCAATACTGAATAAAACTTTTCCACGCATTTCTTTTCAAGAGCTGTTATGTATCCATGCCCCGTTTCTGTCGTTCGAAGTGGCTATGGATCCAGATATGTATTCAACACGCAGCAGAAAACAACATCGCTACTCAGACCCCTTTGGGTATCTATGTGCATGGCCAAATGTACAAGCAAGACTCAAGATGCAATATGATGTCTTAAGTGATAAGATATCCGAGGCAGAAAGAGATTATGAGTAGAAAGCATAGGTCAGCTCAGTATACCGTAGGACCGTTATTGATCAAATCACACCAAATAGTTTGGAAAAGACTTAGAATGTCCTTTGGAAGCAGGTAGGCTAACCTAACATCTTTACCTCCACTCCATCCTCTCCTCAAAATCCAACCCCCAGTCTCATCTCCAGCTTTGTTTCAGTGTATCTGCTGTGGCCTCTCCTCAATTTCTGCTACCATTCCCAAAGACCAAGTTGGGGGCGGGGGGGGGGGGGGGGGAAGGGAGATGAACGAGGGAATATGAGCAAAGACAGCAAAAATTAAGGGCCATTTGATGGGTAATACGGAAACCTAATATAGTAGAATATATACATATACATATTACATATACATGTTCACATTCACATATATATATATACACATATATATGGAATATATATATATATATATAATGGAAAAAATAAATGAGCTAATGAAATGAAAAAGAAAGAGAACAAAGCAATGTGTAATGTCCTAAGAGCCAAAATATCACCCGATCACAAAATTAAATTTTCAGTTCTCTCTGCATCCTGTTTTCTTTGTTAGACTTTGAAATTAATCATACTCCCATGGGTGGAAAAGCTAATATAGGTAAGATTAGCAACAGGGATTTGCCCCTGTGGCTGTTGTTTGTGAACATATTACTGTCCCCCGGTGGAATTTGAGTGGAAACACTTTAAACCACATCAGCACCAAAATTAGTCTTCTTGATTAATGTCATATTTTATAAGAAGCAATTGCAGAGCAGTCAGCCTTTGCTACTATAAGTGGGGCATCTGTTAATGGGTGTTTACATCGGCTCATCGATTAAACTTAATTGTCTCTCCCTGTGGCTTTCAACCCGGGAAGATTTACATAGAAATGTATGGCTTCTTCCGAGATTAGCACATATTCCGCATCAGAGGATAAAGGGGAAGATGAAGATTAAATTAGTTGTTTATTAAACAGCTACTATGCGCCAGAAACTTCTGCTTCATCCCACTGGTATCACTCAGTAAGTACAGAGCATTTCTAATGCAGCTCGTAGTCTACAATAAAAAAGCCAAGGCTTGGTGATATTGAGAAAATTATTTGAGATAGCACAGTTCGTACCTACCTTGCATGTTCAAAATCACATAGAGGCACTGAGAGAGACAGGGAAAGGGAGAGAGGGAGAAGGAGAGGGAGGGAGAGAGAGAGGAAGAAGGAGGGGGGAAGAGGGAAAGAGGGAGGAAGGGAGAGAGGGTGGGGGAGGGAAGGAGAGAGGGAGGGAGAGAGAAGGAGGGAGGGAGGGAGGCTTTGGAGTGCACTATACTCTCCATGTTCTCACTACTCAGGGATGTTTGAATTTCTTTTGTATCTCTAACTTCAGTGACTCACGTTGCCTATGACTACAGCTCTCTGGCCAGCACACCTGCTCGAGGAGGGCAAGAGCCCCCCCCCCCCCCCCCCCCCTTCCCCCCCGTTATTATTACTCTACTTAAGGAGTCTCCTCTGCACCTTGGGAACACCCTGATGTCTTCTGTGATCCACATGCACAGCTCACTCGGTACTTTCCTCAACCACCTAGGATATTAATGTGTGTGTGTGTGTGTGTGTGTGTGTGTGTGTGTGTGTGTGTGTGTACGCACGTGTGCACACACAATGGATGACTTGGGTTAGGAACGACTTGATGGGGGAGGGAACGTGGTACAACTCATCACCTTAAACTTGTTTTTAAAGGCAGTCTCCCCATGGTATAACCATATACATGCTGTGATACAAATTATTTAGTCGTCACTAAGAACAACATGCACTGCAAGTAAAATACAACTTGAAAATAAGGAACCGCCCCCTTTTTTTTTCTCACGGGAATGACTTTGGATTGCAAAAGTGTTTAAGGGTGGCACTTTTTCTTCCAGGTTCCCTCATCACATGAAATCCTCTCTTCAAATTAGCAGGAAAAAAGAAAAATTGCCCTCAAGGTGACAGTGAGCAGGCATATTTAAAACAACCATGAAATTTCCATTTTATTTCTATTTCTTCTCACAAGGCACTTGTTGAAATATTTTTCTTATTCAGTGTCTGTGTATGTAAGTGCACTGGTGTGTATGCATGTGTGTGTGTACATATCTGTGTGTACGTGTGTGCATATCTGTGTGTGCATCTGTCACATGTGTGTCTGTGTTCATGTGTATCTGCGTGTGTGCCTGTGCATGAATGTGTGTGTGTGTGGATGCATGTGTGCACTGCATGTGCCCCTGCAGGCACATGGAACTCAAAGAACAATATGTAGGAATAATTTCTCTTCTTCTACCATGTGGATCCCAAGAATCAAAGTCGGGCTGTGAGAAAACAATTAAAAGGATAACTGTAGGGCATTGGCTTGCCCTTAACTTTTAATCTGCTCTCTAATTTAGGCAGTGTCCCAAGGATCTTTGTTCAGTCAGAAAGTAACTTTATCTTTACTTAATGAGGCATCTCCTCAGCAGGTATGGCACATGTTAAATGCATCAATATTCAAACATATATTCAATTTGCTAATATTTACATAAAGATATTATATTTTATCTTGGGAAATATTGGTCTCTAACTTTCTGGTAGTGTGTTGTCATGTTTTAAAGGCAAATGTCCCAAACATGTTCTTTCCTCTTCTAACTTGCCAAGGAATTCCGAGAAGGTGGAAACTCTTATCAAGGGCGATGTTTCAACCCTTGTTGTTGGAGTAAAGTGACTTCACACGCCATATGGGATTGTAAAATTACCAGTGAGACTGCAGACTGTTATTCCATTGAAGGTTTACTCTCCTGAGTATCTTGTTGCCAGTTATCAGCCTTCCTTTCAGTTTAAAACTTTCTTGAGTATATTCTTAAAGCCACATGATGATAGAGTCTTTTAGCTGTCACTAGTCTGGAGAAGTTTGCATTTCTTTCTCATTTCTAAAGGACAGCTTAGCTGGCTAACATGTCCTGGGTTAGCAGGGGCATTTTCCATCAATGCCTTGAATTTACAAGTTATCTAAACTTAGTTGAAGACCAAGCCTTTACCTCCCACATTCCTAGCCATCAGGTATGGGCTCCACTGAGAGAAGAGCATGAACGAGACAACCTCCTTCACTAGAGACAATCCCCTTAAGAGTTGCTGCTACTAGCCGAAGTTTAGCATCATCTCTCAAACTGTGGAAATCAGTCCTTCATTTCTCAAAGAGAGTTCTGGGCAGTGCATCCTAGCGTCTACCACCACACAGCCACATCCTTAAATAAATTGACAGATAATTTCAATTTTTCCTAGAGGCATTGAACTGTGTTTGTTCATTGACAAATTGAATCATCTGAAAGTGTGAAAAAAAAATGATTCACTGCTAAAAGTTGCTAATATCATGAAAACCAGGCTATCTGCTCCCCTGATAAAAGTATAATTGTAGGGAATTGGCCTACCATTAATTTTTAATATGCTGTCTAATTTAGGCTGTATACCAAGGATTTTTGTGGAGTCATAAAGTAACATTTCCCCCTGAAACTTGTTAGAGGTTGCTAAATAGTATGCTGTTGTGGCCCATAAAGTGAGCCCTGAAGAATAGCTCTAATAAAGTATATATTATTTATCCCATTGGAATTATTGCCCTCCATCTCCCCAGTGCTATTAACTCTAGCATGTACTGTTTCTTTTACAAATAACAGCTCTAAAACAATGAGGGTGTCGATAGCCCAGATCAGAATCAAGAGGTGTACTGAAGTAAAGATCGCTTGACTTGTTCTGGTGAATGTCTCACGTGTCCTTCCTCAGATAAAAAAAAAATAGAGGAGAAGGAAGGTTGAAGTGGGCTCATTCCTCCAACTCTAACTACTATGTTGAGTGTTGTCAAGCACTTAAATAAAGAAGGCCATCTCAACAGAATGCAATTCTATTCATTGGTTCCCCTCTATCTCTTCACTGACTTGTGGGCTGGTATCTTTCAAAATGCTGCTTCACTTTGCTCTCTATGCTAATGCCAGCTGCTGACAGGGAGAACACGAGGTACCAATACTCCTGTGTGCTGCATTGAGCCTCTGAGCATTTGGGGCTTTACCTGACTATACTTTGCTGAGTCTAATTCTGCTACAATTGTCCAGACCTGTACATTGTTTTATATAAGTAGAGCCCAGGACCCAGGAATCTCGGATACTACACAGGTTAAAGATGGCAGTTTTCTATGAGATATGCATCTAGAAGCAAGTGCAAAAGGAAGAGGGTTGTTGGAAATGGCTGTGGGGCAAAGGGGAAGAAAGTGTTCCTTCCTTGAAAGAACACACACGCTCACACACGCTCACACATGCTCATGAGCATTGCACTCGCCTATCTCTTCCTCTGTCTTCCCTGAGGAGAGATTCTTGCAAAATTTGTAAAGGATAAATTGGATCTTGTCAGCATCTCTGAGCCCTTCTACTGCTCAGAAGAGGAATGAAGCCCCATTTCCAACCTACCCCTGTTGTCCAATGCTATGTCCAGTCATCTTAGAGATATGCCTCAAAGGAAGTCTGTATGTGTGTGCATGGCTTATGTACGCATGCATGTATGTATGCATGTGTAAGTGTATGCATGTGTGCATATGGGTGCATATGTCTATGTCTGTGTATGTTTGTGTAAGTGTATGCATGTATGCATACATGTGCATATGTGTATGTGTGTACATTTTTGTGTATGTATATGCATACATGCATATGTGTGCATGTGTTATGTGTATGTTTGTATATGTGTATGTATGCATGCATACGTGTGTATATGTAGGTGTGCGTGTTTATGTTTACATATGCATATATGCATATGTGTGCAGGCGTGTGTGTATGTGTATACATGTATGCATATATGTGCATGCATGTTTTCTGTCTGTGTATGTGTGCATGTGTATTGGGTGGGAGCACATCCAGAAACATAGATATTAAAAAGACCAAATCCATGAAGGTACCCAGAATCTCTGAGAGGGGCTGAGTTACAGAGTTAGGAAGAGAGTTAAGTCTTAATTACAACTTACAAGTTCCAAACTTCAAATATTTAATTCCACAGGGGAAATAATTTGATATTAGACTTTAATATATTTTGACTTTCACTTGAAAGGAGATTTAATCTTTGAACTTCAGCTTTGCCCTGAGACTTTTATAATATTAGGGGTCTTTATATTAAAAGTTTGAGGTATTTTCTCTGGTATTGGCATCTTTCAACCAGAAAAAAAATTTATACTTTCTTCTTTTTGTTGTCATTAATTCTCCTTGAAGAATTTGTGACATACTGTTGGGAAAATGAAGTTAGATGTGATTTAGAAATGGAACTAGAACAGAATGGATTTTAAGCTTGTATTGCAACTGGAATTAAAATTTATTTGCTTAATGAAATGTGCATACATATTTTAGGACATCCTAGAAGCAAATTCTACAGTGATAAGGGACACCAGGAGAATTAAAAAGGACAAGGGTTAAGGACAGACAAGCCATCCTGAAATGTATGTATCTCACCTTCTTGAGTCCCTATGATACAATATGTGTTATGATTTCAGTTTTCATGGACTGAGAGAAAAGTGAATCTTGGGAGTTTGACATGAATGCTTCCTCCTAACTCCTGGTAAGTCCTTCTCACTGTAGCCTCACCATGAACTCTGTACCCCATCTTAGAAGAAGCTGAGTAATATGTAACTGCCACACTGAGGGCACTAACTCTGGCAGGCTTACCCTGCATCTCTCTTCTGAGTGAGAAAATGAGCCACTAGCAGGAATAAGGCTCCCCAGTTATCTGTCTCTGAAATCTACATCAAAACTAGTCAGGCTACACCTTCCCTGGGGACTTCAGGACAGAGGGAGACAAAAAAGTGAAGAAATGTGACTGTTTAGTAGTCTGCCCATATCTAAGAAGGCTACTCTGAATAATTCTGACATTTGGTATTAACAAGGTCATGTGCTCCACATTAACTCCTAATAAAAGTACGGTTGATCCCTGTCCTCCATCTGCATTACCCAGTGTGCTCCAGGAAAAGGCTGAGACTATACCTCATAGACTCCCCATGGAATCAGAACTCACTTGGACAGCTTCCTGGTATTATGAGCCAGTCATGTCCTTGAGACCTAGTCTTCTCGTTTGTGACCCAAAAGTGAAGCTTACCTCATTTGGGGAGCAATGGCAGTGAAATCCTATTACTAACTGTGGCATCAGTTAAGGTCTGAGAACAAATGTGTTTCCTCAAATTTCATTGCAAGAGAGAGACAGAGGCCAGCAGAGCTGGACAGCAGATGCGTTCCAAACGAGGATGAAGGCACCTCTGAGAGCAGGTCTACTGAATCATAGGGGCCAACCAAGTCCAAGTATGTGCATTTCTTTCTGGCAAATCCACTGGCTGGAAAACAGCCACACTCATGGAGTGAATGGGAACTACAAAGAGCACAAAATGCAAGGAGTGTTACTATAGTGTTAAAATTCCTCAATTTTAATTCAGTAACATGGTTGCTCTGGCAGGGGATCATATCCAAGACCTAGGTCTGTGTGATCTACCTGGAATCCAGACATGCAACACACCATTATCCATCTGACTGAAATGCAAACACACTTTTAATCCCAAACAATGAAGGCAAAGTTCATTTGTAGAAGGAAGCATCATCCACATTTGAAAGTGATGTCTAATTGAGGGGCAGACAAAGCAATGAATCAGAGAAAGATCTGATAGAATGAGTCAGAGACAGGATATACCCAAGTCTCCAAAAACAGAGAAGAGAGAAGCTACATAGAAGCAGTACAGAGAGAGAGCAGTGAAGGTAAGTTAGGTTCAGATAAGGTCAGTTGAGTAGAATGGTTAGTTCTATACAGTTCAGTTGAGTGCAGTTGAGTTCTTTAGTGGAGTTCAGAGGCACATTTCCAAGCAGAGCAATTCAGTCAGAAGCCCAGAAAAGCCATTCAAATCATCAGTGTGCAGAGCAGTTTGACCCAGAACAGCAGTAAGTCTCAGAGACAACAATTGCATCAGGCAAATAAAAGATACTTTTACATATTACTTTAATGATACTCATGGGAATGAAAAGGGGACATTTAATATCACACTCAATGGTGGAGGTTTTGTGTGCACATATTAGACGAAGAAAGGTGCCCAAAGCTATAGAAACATTTGGAGCATTCACAGGAGGAGACTAAAACTTATTATCGCCCTGTGCAAATTCTGTCATGTGAATTGATTAGAACTTTTCAATCACACTGAAGAAAAAGAAGCATAATGACAGTGCTAATTTATTTGGAGTTTGTAATTTCTTCACTAAAAGGGACTGAAATATTGAAATGTGTATCACTTTATGTCTAGCCTAGTTACTAGAGTGGATACATAAAAAATAATGAATTATCTCTTTAGCGCTAATTGCTGACATAATCAATAAGATTTTTCTTTCATTGTTAGAGAATGTCTCCCGCAAGCCCTGCTCACAAATACCATCTCTAGACAATATATACTAATGTTTACATTGTATTCATGTTTTAAACAAATCGTATGTGAAAGAAAACAGAATAGATCCAAACCAAAGACAATGTGATGGAATGACATGGAGTGGAGAAGATAGAATGTTACAGAGAGAGGCTGGGAGGGGTTGGTAGGGAAAGGGAGAGGATCATGGGGGAGGGAAGGGCTGGCAGAGGAGGGGAGGGTCTGGGAGTGGAAGCATGGTACTAGGAGAGGAGGGGAGGGACTGGAAGGGGATGAGGAAGAGCCATGGGTTGGTAAAGATATGTGAGCTGGCCTGGATTGCAGAGAAACCGAAGCATAGAAGGGCTGCTCCTCAGATAAGGAAAAGTAAGCCACAGAATTACATACTTTGCCTGAGGTCACTCCCTTATTAGTGGAATTGCTCGAAAAAAGGAATCTAGTTTTACTGAGCTCAGCAATACATTGTTCCAATATACTGCCTCCGGTAATTTGCTCAGTTCTGAAGCAATGTTTTCATTTATTTGCTACTTTTATTTTGTCTTTATGCCTCGACTTTTCACCTTACTTAGCTTTATAATTGGATAGAAATCACTGGAGGGAGGAAAAACAGAATACTTAGGAGACTTTTCTTTCTGGGCCCTTGTAAGAATTCCCTTTAGGAATCTTTTATGGTCAAGTTCTGCTGCTCTGGTGCAGCCACTGGAGACACCATAACATGGGAATGGATGTTTCTCAAGAGATAAAAGATATCCAAATGCATTTTTATAAAACTTCACATAATGGAAATGTTCAAATTTGTGCAACAGCTGAATAACAGGAAGTTCTCTCCTTCCCCCTCCGTTTCCAATCCTGACACACGGCCTAACACTCTTCATCTATGTGGATGGCCTACATTATTTCAAAGCAATTATTACACAGCAATATACTTTGGAATGTATTTCCAAAAGATTGAGACTTCTCTTTAAAAACAGCCATGTCACCTCTGCACTTTGATTATTAACATTTACCTGGAGTAACTGAATAGTAATGTAAATTTTGACTAGTTTGTCATATTGAATAGGATACAATGATTGCAGCTGGTTACTTATTTTCTAAATTGCTGGTTTGCATTCCTTCTCTATATTTCTTACCCTTATTTAAAGATCAGGTCATCTCTTTTGTTGCATCACCCATAGCTAGAGTTGAACAATGATATCACTAACAAGATCCCTCTGTGTCTGGGGCTCCGGATGCACCTGTGGTGGTTGAGTGCCTTCCTCTAAGGGGGGCTACATCTCGGCAGAGTGCTTGTCTCCTATGTGTGGTGCCCTAAACTCAATCTCAAGTCCCGAAAAAAATGTGGTACCATATATATCATGTAAAATTACAGTTACAAGTATAGATAATTAGATTCAGGGTTTCTTTCTCATTTTTTAACAAGAGTATTTTGTGGCTATCCAAGAGATGGATCAGTAATTTAGGGCCCTTGCCACTAAACCAGAAGATGTAAATTTGGTTCCCAAGATCACAAGATGAGAGGTGAACTGACTCTGTGAAGTCATCTTCTGACCTGCACGTGCTCTCCTAAGCACACAAATGCCCCCACACACCTTGCAGAGAAATAAATGTAAAAGCAATGGATGTTTCATAAGAGGCAGGTAGAACAGTGTAATTTTCACTTTGTGTGATGATTGTCTTAGGTTTTTACTGCTGTGAACAGAGACCATGACCAAGGCAAGTCTTATAAAGGACAACTATAACTGGGGCTGGCTTACAGGTTCAGAGGTTCAGTCCATTATCATCAAGGTGGGAGCATGGCAGCATCCGGGCATGCATGGTGTGGGTGGACCTGAGAGTTCTACATCTTCATCTGAAGGTTGCTAGCGGAAGACTGACCTCCAGGAAGCTAGGATGACAGTTTTAAACCCATTCCCACAGTAACACACTTACTCCAACAAGGCCACACCCACTCCAACAGGGCCATACCTTCCAATACTGCCACTCCCTGGGCCTAGGCATTGCCTAGATCCATATAGATCATGTTCTTATCTACATTGCATTATATTCTGCACTTATTAGCTAAAATATTTATATCTAAATATAAATATTTTACTTCTTACTGTTTCCTTGCTACCTGAAGTGTACAGCACTGTTTGGAAAATAGAGATTCTCCCATGTTTGAGTTACTTCAGCTACAAAGTACATCCCTGAATCCAGTGCATTAAAACAATACTGGTTACTTTGTTATTGTCTCTCGTGATTATGGACTGGGCTACTCTCAGCTAGTTGATTCAAGATAGAGCAAATCGTATGCTCATAGATGGTGACTGAGGTTGCAGTTCTCCTGGAGCTTTATGTTCAGTTATCATCTAGAAGTCATCTTTCTTTCACTTTGTCCACCATGGATATTGATATCAAGAAGTAACTGTTCTGTTATAATTTATGACCTTGCATTGGATATCACAGACAAAAGTCATAAGCCTACCAGACTGAGGGGACAGAATGTGGAACTTAAAGGTCAATTGATGTCAATTTGCATTTTAAAAGTTCAAGTGATAGGATAGGGCTCAATACTCTCTTCTTGATATCAATTTCCCTCATTTACTCACAGCTTTTACTTTAATTAATTATAGTGTCAACTGGCATTTATCAAACCCATTTTACTCTCAACATGATCTGTGGAAGCAAATATATCTGAGGTGTTTCAGTTGCTTGCACTTATTGTTTTGACTCACATGTTGGCTCCTTCCTGTTTGTCAAGTCAGAACCACTAGAGGTAAGCATGTTGGATCTCCAGATCCAACTCCACTGCTCATGAGAACTTCTTCACTTCCTCCTTTGGCGTGACATTTCTCATTCCAAAACTGGAGTCAGCTATTTCTTCAGAAACTCTAGGTCCTTTTAAGATAAAATTTGAATTTCTTCAGATGTTTCAAATTCAAACTCAGGACTGTAGAGTTCTCTTAACTTTGATCATGTTTCTGTCTTTTTTTTTTACCTCCCTATCAAACATCAGCCTGATTATGAATATACATTATTATAAAAACTAAAAAATACTCAAATATATGTGAATAACAAAGTTAATGAGAGTTGTTTTTCTACCCCAAATTCTTACAGCTGGAAGCTTCCTGTTTCAGGTGCATCTCATAGTTACAAAATGAAGCAAGCATGCTTTAATGCTATTTTAAACTAGTGTGTGTAATTAGAGCCTAATCTCAACATGGTCAGCTCATCTGCCTCTGCTTTCCTTTTATAAGGATGGCAGTTTGAAAGTTTAATTTAATTGCATTATAAAACATTTACATAGTGTCAAAACCTAGTCTGAAAAAGCTGATTTATTCAGAGAAAGGTGACTTCTATTCATACCCCTTTTAAATCTCCCATAAGTAACTTTCTGATCAATATTGGATTATTGTTTTTGTCAGGAGAAAATACATATAATTTTTAATCTCACAACTCATGAGCAAATGGATTTGTAGAATATATACCTCCTCCATTGTGCTCCTGCCTACCCTAAAATTGAAGAGCATTGCAAAGCAGAACATAAAATATTCCTTCTCTCCTTTTAAAGATCTGTTCCAAGAGTCATTCAGCATTCAGCAAGAGTCCCACTAAGCATGTTGAGTCTTTTCCAGTCCTTCACTACCACAGGTAGATCTGTGGTGAATGGTTTCAAAACAGTATGTACTTTTGTGTTTTTTCGAAGGCATTTAGAGAATGATTCCTAGAAATGGAAGTTTGCTTTAATATAAATGTTAATGAACAGTGCTAAGCTCCCTTCCACCCCTGGTGTAAATTCTAGTTTCTGACCAGCAATAATATGTGTAACTACCCATCTCCTCAGCCTTAATTCATTAGATTGCATTGTCAGATTTATGCATTTTTGCAAATCTATTAGGTTGTGAGGATATATATATATATATATATATATATATTATACCCATACACAAAAACACAATTTTGTCATTATTAATAGGACATTTAAGTATGGAACATGAAAATAAAATACCGTTATAACAGAATAAATTCAAAAGCCAGCATTATAAAGTAAAAAATAAATACTTTTCTCTCTGTGACTTGATAGTCACACAGCAGGCACTTTGTGGGCTTTTACTGCATTCTGTTTAGTTAAATGTGTCTTTCATCTTCCCTTTCAACAGCAAACAAACCGTTCTTGGGATGCACTGGACTGGAATTTATCCTCATATACATACCCTGTCCGAAAACACCCTGTTTGAGATATTACTTAGTAAAACTACGTTGACCCTGGGCTGGTGGCTAAATCAGATGATTGTCGAGCACTCTCGGGGGGTGTGACCTCCTTCCTGCTCGGTGCACCTCTGAGTGTGTGCTGCACCCACACACGGAGACCTAGCAACTGTCGCTAGCCAGCCTCACAGCCTTATACTGACAAGTTAATTTTCTCCCATTTTACTACTTAACCTTCCCATAACCTCAATCTGTGCAAGGTTTAACGATCAGGACTTTGGTGACCCCACAGAGATGCAGTTTCCCTACCTGGTTTGTCTCCAATTTTAATGAATAGGAAAGAGCAAGGAGAGGTGTTAAGACAAACTTTGTTAACGCATGTATTCAAGGACTCAGCCACTTGGGCACCTTTACCTATTTATATTGTTTGAATTATAGTTGCCTATTCTTTAACTGCACTGAAGTTGAAAGACTACACCCCTGGTTTTGGTCAGCCATGTGTATACCACTCTTTCTTCATTATCCTGATTTTAACTAAACTCAAACAAGAACCCTTATATGATACTTTATATCTACTTGCTATAAAAAAAAAAAAAGAAAAAAGAAAAAAAAAAGCAGATAAATGCAAACAAGCCGAGTCCTGCCTTCCTTTAATTTTCTGTTGTAGCAATAAAGGGCATTTTCTCAGATGTGAGCGACTTTCTGATTATTCTTAAAATAGAGACTTGCTTTAAATTAAGTTTTCAGGGAGAAGAGGTGTGCATGATAATGAGGAGCTGGAATCGGAGCTGGAAAATGCATTAGTAGTCTTACAACTGACTCACAGGCAGACTAGATTCTAGCTATAGAACTGAACTCTGGCTCTCTGTGTTTCAAAGACAAAAAAAATAAGATTTATTAAATTAAATAATAAACTTTCTATGCCACTACTCTAGCTGTATGCACCTAGAGAGAGAAAAAAATAAAGCTAGTTGATTTGCTGATGGCAGGGATGGCACATCTGTCCTACACAATTTAAAGGATGAAGATACATCTCAGCCCATGGGGAAAGGAGATGGAGGCAGTGGTAGCCTGAGGAGGCTGTGGCCATAGTGATGGGAATCTGATGACACCTAAGTGGATTATGAAGCAGAGTGGAGACAGGAAGAAGGGTCACTCTGGACTTTGTGATCACAAAGGGCCATTTACCCCAGCCTGACCTCTCAAAGCTCCACACCTTCTCAAAGCCTGAACATGAGCCAGGGACCAAGGATTCAAATACATAGGCCTTTGGGAGACAAGGCACATACAAAGCACATTTCCACGATTTATTGTCTATGCAAGTTCACTGGTATGAAAAAAAATTTGTGAAATGTCTGAAATTTTTCATTTTCAATTTGTTGTGAAGTATGTATATGTATGTTCAGACATACTTACATATTTGTATCCTGGTACTTGTATATGTGTGTGTGAGTGTGTATATATGTGTGTACATGCATGTGCATGGTGTATGTGTGTGCATGTGTGTGCAGGTGTGCAACTGTGCGTGTGTGTGTGTGTGTGTGTGTGTGTGTGTGTGTGTGTAGGTCAGGGATCAACCCTGGGTATCTTCTTCAATCCCTCTCCACCTTAGTTCTTGAGGAGGGTTTCTTACTGGAACTGGAGCTCATAAATTGGCTAACAAAGAAGACCCAAGGGCCCTCCTGTCTGCCTGTCCAGCTCTAGGATTACAAAGCATGTTGCCATGTCTGGCTCTTACATGAGTTCTGGGGATTAAACTCAAATGGTCATGCTTACACATGATACCTTACCCACTGAGCCATGACCTTAGCTCCTGTTCCGAAGCATTTTTAATGGATGACAACTGTTCTGAGATAATCACAGATCAATTGAAGAAGAAAAGCACTGAGTCATCTATCAAGTTTTATTGTCAAATATCCTTGCACTGATCATTTTCAAAGCCTACTATCTACTCTATTAATTTGTCCATGTTTATTCAGGAATGACATAGAGTTGGGGAATACTATTCACTTTTCTAAGGTTTAAAAATGTATCTATAGCCTGACAGTGGCCATTCCACTTTAACTGGTGAGATGAAGGTCCTGAGGCTCAATGTTTATCAGGGTCTCGTATATCATTGGTGTCTTGTTCTCATTTGTTATCTTTTAATATGCTTCTCTTGTGTACAGATGAAGGGAGAGGGGTGTGCATCAAACAGGCCATTTCCTTGGAAAATTATTTATAGGCTCTTTCGACACATTTGTCACTTGCAGTTTATCAGAATAAACTATATATTCCACTCCTTTTCTTTCTTGCCTCCATACTGGTAAATGAAATACACATAGCTAGGCAAACTGTCTTCACTGAGGCAAGAACAACAGACTTGAGGCAGATTGCTAGCTGAAGGTTTTCCTATATAGAATAGAAAGGGAGGAAGGAAGTAGGGGACATTACTGCAATTTCAAAACTTCCCCAAAGAGAAGAAGCAATGAAGAGTAGAAACAGCCATGTGATTGGTCTGGGCTTGCCTAATGTGTTAGATCCTAGCAAATGTTGAAATCTACCCCTCCATCACACCAGTTATGACAAATGGGAATGGATGAGCAGTACTCTGCAGAAAGCAGCCATCCCAGACATGAACAGCCTCAACTCGAGTCTATGCCAGTGAGTAAGGGTGGGGGAAAGCTCTCTCAGGGAATTTGTGTCTCAAAGGCATTTGCCTTTTTTCCTCTCACTGACTCTACAAGCTAAAATGAATAGACATTTGGAGTCATTTCATGATTTAAAGTCTTAAAGCTATTTTTAAAGTCGAAGGTAAAGTTCTCTTAAAATTAAGAGCAGGTACAAGTGTACAGTAGAGTGAAATTTAATCAGTATTACTTTATCAAGTCAGTCTGTACAGACAACTCAATGATGGTGGTGCTTGTGTGTCTGCTCTGCTTGCTATGTCCCTTCTATATTGTCACAATGATTGCAATTATAGTCCTCCATATAAAACTTCCTTCCCATTTTACCTGGCAAAACACAGCTCATGTATGTACACATACATACACATATGTACATATATATGTTCATATATAACTTTTATTACGGTTGCTACTTGGTTTCTTAGTAGTTATTTCCTCTGTCATAGTCATAAACATTGGAGTATACTATTCATATATTTATTAAAATAAAGCAGAATAGATTGCCATAGCTGTATTTTGGCATCTTTTATACTAATTATCAAATTAAAAATTATGCACACAGTATAGCATTATTCTTTCATTATTCTTAAAACATAAAACAATGAGTACATAGATCATCCAGACATGCAGTATCTGGAGTCAAACTTTCACAGAGAGCTCTCAGTTGATGGTGTAAAAATAAAAGTGATTTACTGAAATCGCTTTAACTCAAGCATGTGTATTCAAATGTACAGACTCGTTTAATAAATATTCATGAAGTTTAATTTAATATTATTTCAATGTTTTTCAAATAGCCTCTTAGAACACAAGTTAATGAAGCTCCTAAGGATGAATTCATTTCATCTAATCATGACTAACGCTCACATCTTTTAACATTCCAGTGAGTTGTGGGAAGTGCTAATTTTTCCACGTGCCTTATCATGATCAATCTTATCCATCTGCCATTTGTTCTTTCTGTCTCCCCCCTTTCCCTCTTGAACTCATAATTTATGTTTGCTCTGCAGGAGAAAGATTGCTCCCTGGCCAGGCCAGAACAAAGATGGCAGATTTGCAGCTCATAGAAAAGATTAAATCACATAACATGGTACAGTTCAAGGCACTGAAATGACAGAAGTCACTGGAAGAGTGGAGAAAGTACCAATGCCTAAATCGGCAACCTAAGGGATCATCTTAATGTGCCATGCTGAAGTCCACAACCTAAAAGGTTCATTACTTAATGCCCAAAGTCTTCACCATAACTCTTATCTGGATTAATTTACCATGTTACTCTATATTCCAAGTGCTTGACATAGTGCAAAAATCTATTCATATAGAATTTGATATCATGTGTCATATTGTTCTTTCAAATAGTCATACTGTGTTGTACGTGATGTCTAAAGATTCTCCAACATTCAAATGTGGGTTGAATGATGTAAAAGATAGGTAAGTACTCTGCCATGCCACCACTGAGGGGTGTCCCCAGCCACCATACTTCTGATATGGATACATTTCATTCAGTTCTCTTTAGTTATTATTTTCGCTACAGGTTTGAGAACGTTTATGATGTTTTCCTTCCTGAAGGCTACATACTTTTAGATTACTTTACAGATTGCTATGATAGGTCATTCTTTTATGACGGAGACTAGTTTAAACTAGAAATGCTTATTAACTCCATCTGATATTTTAAAATTACCAACAAAGTTAACCTCAGAGCGTGCATCTTCATTGACTCAAAGCTTTCTGTAGCTGTGCAATTAGAGGTTCCTCTTGTGGAAGTGGACGCCACTTGTACAAGTCTTCAGTCTCACCTCACATTAATGTGTGAGGGGAAAAGAAACACACCCTTCACCCCATAGCTTGTCCTTGTACGTTCCTGAACATGGAGTCCAATGGAACCTGAGCTGGACGTAAGAACACTTGTTACGCAATGGATTCCTTTAATCATCTTTTGCTGAGAAAGGTCATGTTGTTGCGTAGAGGAACAATTTCATATTCACCGAATCACTAAACATTCCTGAACATCGCTGTTCCTGTCTACTGCCAACCTGTCCAGTGGGATAGCCACAGTGCTCTGTCCGCTTTTGCTTGGGCTGGATACAGCTGTAAAATACAATCTTAGCTCTGGAGTCGGCAGCCTGAGAACGTCACATGCCAGGGCGAGCAAAGCATTGCTTATGCTGCTCTATAATCAATTCATGTGGTTTGATTAAGCCGGACTCTCCTCTGTCTGTCTTAACCCAGTATTTTAAAGATGGATTACTATGTCAGGAGGGATGTCTCTCAGTTGGCCCCTGAGCGACTGGTTTGTTGACTTTCCAGTAATGACCAGCTAGCTATTCTTTGCCTCTTTGTCTTGCAATGAAATGTAATGTTTCTTCAAGTCCTTCAGAGGGAGCCTATGTGCTAATAGCAAGAACTTTTCTACTGTCCACGTATAACACATGTGCCTGTGTGCTATACTTTTCTATTTAATTAATCCCTCCGTGTTGCACATTTTCCAGGTAAGATTCACACAAGCAATGCATCACCTAATGTATTTCTTCTGCCGACTCAGCTAAATAAAGTTGTGAATAAACACAAAGCCAAACTTCAAAATTCCAATTACATTTAAAAAAAAAAATTCTCTTTCTAAATATGTTTTCTGTTTAGGAAAGTGTTATCAAGCTTACTTTGGTTTAGTTCCAAATTAAATCCTTAACCTATCCAAATGCACCCTAACATAATGATCTATTTACCAATCCATCATTTGGTGTGTCTGCTAAGACAGGCAGGTGGTCTCTTTCAGAAATACCATTAGATAATGATAATGATCGTAATTAGGTGGTAATGATCTCGGTCATTTACAACATGCAGAGTCATTTGGAGAAATGATTTTTTTGTAAATATGGCAAGTAGCTGGAAGGAACCAAAAGATATTTCATTCCTAGATTACAATTTCCCTAAATAGATACAATTAGTTAGGCATATGGGTTTGGGAAAGTTTCTTCCATGTTCCTATTTAATAAGGCAAATTATATCATTATTTTCAGCGGTATGAGCTGGTGGAGAAGGTTCACGGCAAATGCAGTTTCCTGCTTACATTTTCATCTCACATCAGGCCTTGGAAGTTTTGTGACTGAGTCTTGTTAGGTAGCTGAGCTAGCTAGACCTTGAACTTGTGGTCATCCCACCTCTGCAGCCTAAGTGCTGGGATCACATCCTCAACCGAGCAGAGAAAACACCCCCAAAATGTCAGGAGATTTTAAACTCAAAGCCTGCCCCCTAGTGCGGTATTTCCTCTACTATGGCCTTGCCGCCTAAACCTTCCCAAACAATACCAACTTGGCAGCAAATGTCAAATGCTAGATTGTAAGGGACATTTCCCAGTCAAACCACTTCAATAGCATCCCTCCAGCCCCCAGATTTAGCACAGAAGTCCTGCTTCCACCTTTGCTTATAAAGAGGTCAGGCTGGGACAGAGTCCTGTCATTCTACCAAAGTCCCTTCACTTACAACTGTGGCCCACTTATCATTTTTCTGAAGTGACCAACTCCAATCTCCAATCCTACCAAACAGAGACAAAGCTAGCTAAAAGACTATCTTAGGCGGGCAGTGGTGGTGCACGCCTTTAATTCCAGCACTTGGGAAGCAGAAGCAGGCAGATTTCTGAGTTCAAGGCCAGCCTAGTCTACAGAGTGAGTCCCAGTGCTATGCAGAGAAACCTTGTCTCTGAAAAAAAAAAAAAAAAAAAAAAAAAGACTATCTTAGTTAGAGTGTTTTGAGCAGACACCATGACCAACGAAACTCTTATAAGGACAACATTTAATTGGAGCTGACTCACAGGTTCAGTGGTTCAGTTCATTATCATCAAGGCAGGAGCATGGCAACATCCAGGCAGGCTTGGCTCAGGAGGAGCTGAGAATTCTACATCTTGTTCAGAAGGCAAACAGAAGATTGGCTTACAGAAAGCTAGAAGGAGAGTCTCAAAGCTCACCCCCCACAGTAACACAATTCCTCCAATAAGGCCACACCCACTCCAACAAGGCCACATCCACTCTACCAAGTCCACACCTCCTAATAGTGCCACTCCCTGGGCCAAGCACATACAAACCATCACAAGTACATAGCCATCATGGGATTCAGTCCCTCTCTAATGAACCACTGAGAACACAATTCTAGATAAAGAGAGTTTTTTTTTAAAGTTTCTCTTGTGGTTGAAAAGATAGTGTGAATAAATTATCTAGTTTATGTATAATTTTTCTGAAATATGGTGTGAATAGTTAGGCAAGCCATATTGTTTGCATATGAACTCTGCACAACACAATGCATTCTGACCAAATAAACATGTTTCTTTGCCTTTCATAAATAAATTCCATAGTGTGTTCTACAGAAATACATTAGCTTCTTTAGTGAACGTACATGGTTTGGCAACTCACAAATATTTGTCCATGCACCACTCAACAAGACCTATGCAATTAACACATGATTCATGTCATTCATTGCAACTCTTTGCATTAGCACAAGAATAAACTGGATCTCAGAGGTCAAGTGAACACTCATAGTCAGTAAGTATCAGAAATGGGATATAAATTGATTTTTCTTTCAGATCACTTATTATCTATATCAGGCTATGCTGCTCCATCTAATTGGATAAGGAAAGAGAGAGTGTTGAGAGTGTTATGCGTGTACCAAGCTTCTTGAATAGTGACATGTTAGATTCTACTGCCTGAAGTATTAGAAGGAATGGTTTACCTTGCAAGATATCTTTAATAATGAAGACACGGTACAAACTGTTCTCTAACAATATGAAACTAGTGCGCCACTGAATTGAAGAGTGCCAGACAATAGACAATAGACTCTACAGAAGGAAGGGACTTCAGACCCTTACATGGAGAAGCCCTGGAAAGGACTAGAGCTACTGCCTCAAGTTCCCTTCTCTCTCCTAGCAACTATAAAGTACTTTGTACGTTCATAAAAGCAGCTGTATGATACCAGAGAATAGACTCCAACACAAGGGGTGAGAACTGACTAAGAACAACAGCTCTGAATTTCAGAGGGCATTTCTTTGAGAAAGAGAAGCTTTGGTACCAACTTGCAGATATTCTTGGACATACACTCACACATACACACACACATGTACACACATAATCTAATATGTATATATATTAGATTAATAGTTTTGCCTATGGGGCTGCACTAGGGTGAATCGCACTTGTGATCCCAGTGTTTTAGAAGCTGGGGCTGGAAGATTGACACTAACTAGTTCAAGGTCTGCCTGGACTGCACAGGGAGTCCCAGGATACTCTGGGTTACATAGTAAGAACCTGTCACAGGGAAACAAACAAATGTGGCATAAGGCAGAACTTCAAAAAGATGTAAGACATACACAGGCCATGCCTCAGCTCTGGGCTTTGCCACCGCAATCACACATGATGTCTTTAGAGGATGCCTCCTGTCTGGAAACAGCCTGCCCTTAGACATTGTTTAATGACAAATCTCATAAACACAAATGTGGAAAAACAAACCAAACAAACAGATTTCCATGAAATTGGAATCACTTCCATGAAACAATATTGTATTTTCAAGACATGTTTCAAATTACAATAAAATGGCTATTGCAAATAAATTAGAATAAACAATTCAAACTTTATTTGTGCAACATACTTACGCACTTTTCTGAAATATATTTTCAAGAGAAATGTAAGCTGGGTAAGAGTAAAAATAGATGTCATTTTCTGTACTTGGAAATTTAAGAGATTTATTAATTAATTAGGCCAATGCTAGAAATAAATACTCAGGCTTTAGTGGGTTGCAGGATGTTTATTTCAGACCCAGATGAGAGTTTTATGGAATGGGTCAGGTGGAATTCCTGTTTCACTTTAACCCAGTGCAATGGAGACAGTGAGGTCATCTTCTGGTTTCTCATCTCCCCTGACACTAACCCTCACCATCAGTAGGAGAAAGGAGAGCATTTCTACAGTTTTAATCTCAACACCCCACTTCCACTCAAACCCCATGAGCTGACTCTCACATACATGGCTGCATACGGCTGCACAGAGTAGCTATAAGTGCTTGTATACTAGAAGGGGAAGCAAAACTAGCCCCTAAGAGTAAGACAACTAAATTGACATTTATCTACATTGTCAACCCCAGATTTTATACATCTCTAGATAGTAAGCTGTATTATTTTTTCCTAGCATGGTATTAACTTCTAGCAGAGTTAATCAAAATTGGATTTTAGCATAAGTATCTTAAACCCATGATATCCTTTCAGTTAGGACTCATCACCAGTTGGAAGGAACAGAGAGAGACTCATTCAAATCACCTGAATCCAAAGAATCACTGAGCAGGTTCATGGAACCATCTGGGAGTAGGCAGAAACAGGACTTAGGGAAGCCATAGCAGTGTGTTAATGGTTCCTGTGAGTTAATGGTTCCTCCTTTCCCTGGCACTTGATTTCTTTCCCTCTTTGAACTACTGTCTCCATGAAATGACTGCTGCTTTCGCTCTACTTCTGTAGATTGTTTGGTCTCAATTCTCCCACCTAGATTCAGACTCCATGGTCTTAAGTCTCATGACATAGTGATATCGTATCAGATTCCTGCGAGAAAAAGAAAGATGCCAGCTCATCTGAAGTCCAACCCTACAAGACAAAGGGCTAGCCAGTCTATTGATTGGTTTGGTCATGGATCACTGTCTGCTTCAGGTCTAATCAACTGTAAACAGGTATTGAGCGTATGTAATTTCCAGACAAGGAATTAAAGTAGTAATGAGTTGGCTCATTGATTAAGATATTTATCATAGGCTTTGAAAATAATACAAACGTATCTAATGAAAAATAAACAAAAACTCGAAGAATTGATATTTGAAGCCAACCAGGATAGCACAGGCCTACCTCAGTAGCACAGAGAGTTCAAGAGCAGGCTAGGCCACTAGAGCTCCTGTCTCCATCTCGGGATAGTCCAGTGGCAGTGGATTATCATTGGCCTTGTCTCACAAAAACAACAACAAAAACCAAAAACAACGACAAAACCAGATGCCCAGTTTCATAGTGCGTACTCATTGCCCCAAACTGCGACATTCTTCACATACTGACTTCAGATCTCCTACTTTAGTTGTCAAGGTCATCTGTGTAGTGAAAGAAAGTCCCCAAACTTTCTCTTTAAAAGATTCAGACAGGGATTCCAAAGAGAATCAAAACTGTCCTCCACCCAAATGTGTGATTTCACATCTTTAATCATACATTTCTCAGGTTTAGAAACTGTCCAAATGTCATAACTCAGACACGAACCCCCAATGGGTCTTTGCAAGGATAGCAGTGTGAAGCATTACTACACAGTGTCCAATGGCAATGCACTCCAAAGACCACATAAGCAGTATAAATGCCTGTTTGTTGGGTCAGATGGAGTGAAGTTTTATGGCTCATATCATAATTTACTTCCTAATAAGTTGTTATTTTGTTTTAAGTTTTTGGAACATGTGGTAGGAGTGTTCAAAGAGAAGGAATTATATATTTCTTTTCTTTTCTTTTTTTTTTTTTTTTTTTTTTTTTTTTTTTTTTTTTTTTTTTTTGGTTTTTTGAGACAGGGTTCTCTGTAGACCAGGCTGGCCTCGAACTCAGAAATCTGCCTGCCTCTGCCTCCCTAGCTCTGGGATTAAAGGTGTGCGCCACCACCACCTGGTGGAATTACATATTTCAATTTCAAATCTCTGTCTTAATATTCACATTCACCTTTTAAAAAAATCTCACCTGATTTAATTGGAATTCACAAAACACACAAGTCATTTGTGTGCATGAATATGTGTGTGTGTACAGATATATGTTTGCACACCTGTGCATGAATATGGAGACCAGAGAGAAATGAACTTCAAATATCATTCCTCCGTTGGCACCCATCTTTTCGTTTATTTAGTTGCTGTTTGTTTGTTTGTTGTTTGTTCAGACAAGGTCTCTCACTGGTCTAGGGCTTGCCAAGGAGGTTAGGTGGTTGGCCAGCCAACTCCAGGGATCCATCTGTCTCTTCATTCCTAGCACTGAAATTACAAGTGTGCCCCCACCCCCCCCCATGTCCAGCATTTAACTTGGGCTCTGGAGGTCAAACCTAGTTCTCACACTTATGAAACAAACACTTTATCACCTGCCCTGTCCTCCTCACCCCTCCTCCATCTTTTATTTATTACCTAAGTTCCTTGGTTGAAGGATGTTTGATTACACTGAACCCTGAATTTGTGTTGTTTACTGCGAAATCTTATTTCTAGTTGTGGTGTGGCTCACTTTTAATCCCTTTGGCTGGAATACAGATATGCTCTTAGTACACACCTTTAATTCCAAAAAATGAAGGTAAGGTTAGTTTATATAAGGAAGCAGCCATGTTTGAAAGTGATATATAATTGACTGGTAGACAAAGTGACAAATCAAGGACTAGTATAGAAAAGCCAGTGCTTTTACACCTCTGTGGGAGAGAATATGTAGATTGGGTTAACGGAAGGGGGAGGCCCCACCCTAAAGGTGAGCAGTATCACAATGTGGACTATGAATGTATCAGCTGTATTTATGTATTTCCTTATTGAATACTTTAAAAGAATATCTTCAGTGCTTTAAAATTCAGTTTTTCTGTTTTCCTCAAGATATGTATATATGAGTTTCTTTTTTTAAAGATAGATGATAGATAGAAAGATAGACAGAGACAGGTAATAGGTAGATAGTAGACAGATAGATAGATGATAGATAGATAGATAGATAGATAGATAGATAATAGACAGACAGAGAAATAGATAAATAAATAACAGACAGAAGGTAGATGGATAGACAGGTAGATAATCGACAAATAGGTAGATAGATAGATGGTAGATAGATAGATAGATAGATAGATAGATAGATAGATAGATAATAGACAGATAGACAGACAGATGGTAGATACATGCACACAACATACATGCATACAACTATCTCTTGTGTTTCTTTGGAACATTTTTGTTTGTTTGTTTCAGTGGTAGAGAACCCCACTGTTATTTTTCAAATGATTAGGAAACCATTCAATCCTGTTTTTCTAAGAAGTGAATGCTGAATGATCTGAAAAAAAATTCTTTGGTGATTTAATATACTAAGAGGTATGTACACGTCTGTTGTGCTCCTTTACACACACTGACTAGTCATTGCTAAGCATAGCAAGCAATGGTATCTGAGAACACCTGTTGTTCTTCCCGGCTGCTTTTACTTCCTTCTGCATTCTCCTTCCACACAAACTTTAGAATTGGCTTTCAGTTTGCATGCAAAAGGCTAATAGAAGGCCCATGACTGTTGCATTCACATTAAAGATGAGTTTTTAAATGAAAAGATTAGAATGTTGAGATTTTAGAGCTGTTAATACATCTCTTCTTCTTCTTCTTCTTCTTCTTCTTCTTCTTCTTCTTCTTCTTCTTCTTCTTCTTCTTCCTCTCTCTCTCTCTCTCTCTCTCTCTCTCTC
>JADRCD010223950.1:40555-50982 GCA_019843815.1 Montemys delectorum | reverse complement strand
TCTCTCTCTCTCTCTCTCTCTCTCTCTCTCTCTCTCTCTCTCTCTTGAGTATGGCTATAAGGTTTTATGTTCCAGCCTAAGGGCTGTGCACTCCGTTGTTGGAAGGCTGATCCTTGCTATTCACCACTCATCATGACTACCATTCTTACTTTGAGTGGGAATGTTTTCTTTTACCCTGTCTAATGAGTTATTGTTAGTCCAAACATGACTCTGTTGTAACGTTTAACCTTGTGGCCCCACACTCTGCCACGGACTTATGTCCCCAACTACGCTCTGCCACGGACTTATGTCCCCAACTACGCTCTGCCATGGACTTATGTCCCCAACTACGTTTGACACTTTTTTGGAGATAGGTTCTCACCAAATTCCCCAAGTTGGCCTTGGACTCATCTGCAAACCTGGAAGGCCATGAATTGGAGACTCCCCTTCCTTAGCCTCCTAAACAGCAGAGACTGTAAGCCTGGTCAACAGGGCAAAATAAAATTGGTGATTGGTTTTATATCACCACACTGACCTCTTAATATTTCTCAGAATTTTCCAGTCAACTTTGTTATGGAATGACACCTATACAAAATGATGCCTTCATATTCTACTCTTTCATATTTATATTTATGTTTTATTATTGGTTATATATAGACTCAGTAGTGTAGGATAGAGTACTTTATTCCTGACTTTATAGACTGATCAAACTTTAAGCCACATTATGTACAGTATTTGAATATGTCATTCACATTAGTGCTGAAAACTATGCAGTCACCAAGTGCTCTTGGTGTTAACCACAATATACTTACAGAATGACAATACTGACTTCATGTGTTGATGTGACAGTTTTTGATTAGTATATAGTAAGGACTGTTTAAATGTGGTTTATTGTTATTCCTATTAGATGTTTGATGTAAAAATTGATATCCTTAATCCCGCTTCTGAACTTCTACAATATGACATACTAACTACCTGATATTAGCAGAGGAACATCATAGGCTTCACCACTGGTCTTTAGAGAATAATCAATGTAGGCTGCATTTAAGTAATTGAGATGATGTCTAAAATAAAGGGATAGAGAGCATCTGTTCATTGAATATAAAATACAATCCAGGAAACATGGAAGATGAACACGGTTTCTCACCACGCGCCGCAAGATAAATAAAGAGGCACCATATGTCTTTGAATATAAAGGTGTGGCAGATGAACTGGCACAACATTACCCACAAAGTTGATAGAATATTCAAATTCTTCTACACTTTGCATTTTCTACCAACATGGAGGTTGGCCTCAGAAGTATGTGGATATTTCTTTCTTCTCTTTCTTTCCCTCTAGAGAAAGTCAAGTTGAAGGGACAGAGGTGTTCACCCCATTAGAATATAAGCTCCTAACAAGCAAGATCAATTCCTCTCAACATGTCATCCAGAAAAGATACCAGGCTTCTAATACATCATTAAGATACAGTTGTTTAAATACCAGGGGACTGTGGAGATGGCTCGGCAGTTAAGAGTACTTATTGTCTGCTCTTGCAAAGGACCTGGGTTCAGTTACAATTACCTGTAACTCCAGGTCCAGAGGATCCAACAACCCCTTCTGGTACATGCAAGCACAAAACACACACTTGGGGTACATAAAGACATATAGGCAAAGCACTTATACATATAAAATAAAAACAAATATTTTGAAATATTAGCTAATATGAACACATGTAACACAGGTGTGTGTTTATTCTGAAGATGCTCATAGCCTGAAGTACAGCTGAGCAGTTTCCATTCTAAAGGATTATTTCTTGTTTTTTACATGTTGATAATACTTTATATTTTTTACTTCCTTAAGCACAGGAGGGCTGTTAAGCACACAAACAATAGACAAGAAAAACTATAAGCTCAGAATGTGAAGTTTGCCATGGTATATAGTCTAACTTAGAGTGGAAGAGTCCATTTATATTTACATATTGGGGAAAAAAGAACTCACCAAAACTGACATACATATATATATATACATATATATATGTAAATGTATATGTCATGTCAATTACTTAAGTGATATTAAATAAAATTGGGGGAAATGAGATGCTTTTATATACTTACAAATAGAGTCTCAGTTATAGTTGACCACCATAAACCACTGAGATTGATATTTTTAGTTGCTACAACCAGACACTGGAAGAAACTAAAGTTAAGAGTTGTAGAATAATTTTCCAAGGTCACTAAGCAAGTCAAATAATTATAATTCAAACCTGCAGGGACTTTTTCAGAATCCTCATTTTAACACTATCCCTTATTGTGATGCCTCCAGCACACAGCACAAATATCTTCAGGACATTGCCTTCCTGGATGTGTGTTCAAGGCACACCCAAGGGTGTTTCTCATATCATGGCTAATGATTCTTCATCTGTTCCCATAAGTTTGACTAACATTTCAGAAGAAAACTATGCTCCACTTTTGCCACACACAACAGCAGCCTTAGAATGGATATGTCAGCATATTAAATTTATCTTTGAGAGCTTCCAACCAATCCTCAACTTCACCATCAGGCCTCCTTTTTGTTCAAAAAATAATGGAGGAATTACTTATGCACTTTTCAATGAATGTTGGGATCCTGTGTTATGTGCTCTGAGTAGCAAAGTTTCTTCAAAGCGTATGTGTGCTGCTGCATTTCGCACGGAGAAAATTGAATCTGTTCTTGGAATGAGCAATCTCTTGGCAGCGCAAGTTGCTTTAATGGGCGTCTCTTTCTGTTCAGCCTTTGCCATCTGCTTCACCCGCTAATTACAAATGCGGGAAGAGCACAATTCACAGTTGTTTCTATAAAGAAAAGTACAAGGGACTTAAATGCAGGTTTATATCACTGCATCTGCTGAGGATTTTTAAGCCTGGGAGGAACAAAGGGGCAGAAAACCATCCTCTGCCTTCTCCATCCAATCAACAGGAGCAACAGGATTCACAGCACTAAGTTACCAAGATTGGCTCATCTGGAGAAAACTGGCAAATTACACTATTACTCTTGGGCTGTGCTTCACTTTGTATTCCACTGAGGTTGGCTGGTTGGTTGCTTGGTTGGTTTCTATGATTCCAATAGTAATGTAGACATAAGGGAAATTTTAGAGGGTAGTCAAAAAACTTAAAATTTAGCTAGTATAGTTCTATGAGGAAATGGGCTCACAGGTAGGCCCTTGGATAGATATAATGTGTTAAGAGAAAAGACACAACTGTTTCTTTCCCCGTTTACAATGTTCTGTTTGATAAAGCCCATGTATTTACTGGTTATGGGAATCTTAAATCTAGACCATTTGTCAAATGAGTGCTGAGTTTCCTCAGCCAGGCGTCTAACTAAGAAAGAAAGGCTGCTCAGTAAAACCAGTGATGCATAACTGGACCCTTCCCCATTTTGTAGATTCATTTTCTATAGGTGTTTTAAATGTAGTGGCTTTACTGTCTTTTCTCCCCAGTTATGACAGATATTAGATTCTAAGTTCCTGAGATACAGAAGTTACTCAAAGCTGTGAACCAGTTGGGTTGTTTTAAAGGCTGAATCCATTTAAAATGTTCTTAGCTATGCAGAAATAGTTACTTGTATTGGGAGAGACAAGAGTTGACATCTGGTGTCTTCCCAATCATAATCCATCCAAATTTTTTTGAACCTGGAGCTCACATATTGGGTATACTGGCTGGCTAGGGAGGGCCAGGCACATCTGCCTGTCATTCGTTACCTTCTCTCTTCCAGCATTGGGGTTACATATGTTCACCATGATGCCTGGCCTCTACATGAGCGCTTGGAACCCATGTCTCATTCTTGAGTAGCAAACACTTCAAATGAGCCACCTCCTCATTCCCTGTAAAAACCACTTAAGGTATCTGAACATGCAGACAGTAAATTCCCACAATCACTGGCTAACTTGGTTCAAGACTAAAATATATGACAACACAGGAGCTATCCCCTCCTTCGCAAAATACATACTGGCAGGAGGCTCCTTCACAAAATACGGACTAGCAAGAGGCTCCTGCAGATAATCCCAGAACTCTGTAAAGTGAAGCAAAATTGTTTCAGGTTTGGGGACACCTTTGGCTACATAGTGAAAGCCCATCCAGAATGAGCAGGAGAGAATGGGAAAGAAAGAAAAGTCTCCAGAGCACTCACTGAAGCTATGGAAACTGCACTGTCATTTCCAATACTACACAAAAATAAGAACCCATGAAATAACCAAAGACTATTGTTGTCCTTCCTATGGGGCTGCAATCCTCTTCAGCTCCTTCAGTCCTTCCCCTAACTCTTCCATTGGGGTCCCCCCCCTGCCCATACTCAGTCAGCTGGTTGGCTGTGAGCATCTGCATCTGCATTAGCCAGGTGCTGGCAGAGCCTCTCAGGGGACAGGTATAGCAGACTCCTGTCAGCAAGTGCTTCTTGGCATCAGTAATAGTGTCTGGGATTGGTGTCTGCAGGTGGGAAGGATCTCCAGATGAGGCAGTCTCTGGATGGTCTTTCCTTCAGTCCCTGCTCCACTCTTTGTTCCTATATTTCCTTTCGACAGGAACAATTCTGGGTTAAAATTTTTGAGATGGGTGGATGGCCCCATCCCCCAACTGGGGGCCATGCCTATCCACTGGATATGGTCTCTACAGGTTCTATCTCCTTTTCATTTGATTCATGTCCTGCCTGGAGAATAGATATAAGACATTTAGCTCAGTGTTTCATCTAAATGTTCATAATTATCATCTTTTTGATGCCTGTGGATCTGTCTTTCAGATAAATCCCCCATACAGAAGAGGAATCACTCTACTTATGAGCCAATGACGGGGTTATTATTCCATATTCTCTGGCTGTTTTCTGGGCACTAATGCTGTAAAGTGGGTGTGGAAGCAGGACATTGACCCTGTTAAACTTAATAACCCAATGGCTTACAATACATGACACACCTGAAGTCAACTGCTCTCACTGTCTCATTAAGCAGTGCAGACGAGGGTGGAAATATTATTCGCCAGTGCACTGAACCTGAATCTACAGGAGCATGGTGGCAGTATGTTCACTTCAAAATCATGTGCGGATACTGGATTGTTATTCAAAGGAGATAACAATATTTAGTTTTGAAATTTGTACAATAGGATGCAAAATCAACTTAGTTCATTTTGCTTATGCCGTTAGCATATAATCGTTGTTATCGTCTTTCCAACTTTACTATTTCAGCATGTGTGGTTTCTCACTACAAATCTAACATCTACTTTAGTGATAAATGTGAACTACTCATGGCCCAAAGTCCTGTTCCTTACTCACTTGGTGTCTTAGGGTTTTACTGTTGTGAACAGACACCGTGACCAAGACAACTCTCACAAGGACAACATTTAATTGGAGCTGGCTTATAAGTTCAGAGGTTCAGTCCACAATCATCAAGGCGAGAGCATGGCAGCATCCAGGCAGGCATAGTGCAGGAGGAGCTAAGAGTTTCACCTCTTGTTCCAAAGACAGCTAGAAGAAGACTGGCTTCCAGGCAGCTAGAATGAAGATCGTAAACTCCACCCCCAGAGTGACACACCTACTCCAACAGGCCACACATACTCCAAGGCCACACCTCCTAATAGTGCCACTCTTTGGGCCAAGCATATTTAAACCATCACGCTGGGCTATTGTCTCCACACTCCAAGGTCCATTTCCCCCAAATGCACTACACAGCCTGGAAGTCTCTACTGCTGGGGATGATAGCACTGCAGATTCTTGCACGTGTCAGAACTTTTGCATTATGGTATGAAATAAATACTTTCAAAACTCAAATGAAGGCTCACCTCTATTGTTTGTCCTCTTTAGCAAGTAAATTGGTAAAATCACTATGGGTAGGATTATTTATTTGGGTTTCCTTTTTCCTTTTGGAATTATTTTGCATGAGTGTTTTGTCTACACTTATGTAAGTACACTGTGTCACGCTGATGACCATTGAGGTCAAAAGAGGGTGTCAGAATGCCTACACCTGGAGTTACAGACATTGGTGAGCCACCTTGTGCATGCCAGGAACAAGGCCCAAGTCTTCTACAAAAGCAGCAAGAGCTTTCTAGCCCTTCCCTGTATTGTATTATTCTTATAGACCTGATAGATCATTCCATGGCCAGGTTCCAAATTCATCAGCGGCTTCTGTGTAACTTCTCTGGTCTCATCTCAGTTCAGTTTTATTTCACTAATCTTCAGTAACGTTCACTTTTATGTAGACCTCCATATGTCAAGATTTTCCTGTCTTGAGTATATATATATATATATATATATATATATATATATTTGTGAGAATGCCTGTCTCACTATGTAACTCTGGCTGGCCTGAACCTCATAGAGATCTGCCTAGCTTGACCTCTCAAGTGCTGGCATCAATGGTGTGCACTTCCATGCCTGGATATGTTTAATTTTTGTTATTGTTATATATCCTCTTCTCTGGTTTTGAATTCAGTTGCTGTTTTAACAGATGTCTCCAAGAGTGTTTACTACTAGACATACCTATGCAAAAGCCTTCTCCAAGGCACCTAATCCTATTTCATCTTTGCCATTGGTCACCAATACCTAAAATGAAGTCCTTAGTATAAGGACTATGCTCCAATAACGTTAAAGTTTCAGCCATGTTTGGCATATTTCAGGTGACTGGGTGATCTGTATTTGCTTGCTATCAGAATTTACTTACCCCAATCCTACAATAACCCTTATGATTGCCTTCATATAGTTCCATGATTGTACTGAAAATTATCTGAATGTCCTTAAGATAACTATTTTTAATTATGTGTATCTGTGTATGGTGTGGGGTCTTAACGTACAAGTGCAAATGCCCTCTGAGGTTAGAAGAGGGTGTTGTCTTTTGTGGACCTGGAGCTACAAGTAGTTTAGAGCGTCCTGGTATGAGTGTTGAGAATTGAACTCAGGGCCTGTGTAGTAGAAGTTCTCTTAAGCACTGAACCATCTCTCTGGCCTACGATGACTCTTAAATGTTTCATTGTACTTTACTATTAAGAGACATGCAAGGCTCTAGCACTGGAGTAATGTCCCTGCAGTTTGCTAGTCAGCCAATCTAGCCAAATTGACAGGTGCCAGATTCAGCAAAAGACCCTGTTCTCCCCCCTAAATTTAGGTGGAAGTTAATAGAGAAAGATATCTGACATTATCCTCTAGCTACCGTATGAACATGCATGGGAACTTGCATATATCTCACACACACACACACACACACACACACACACACACACACGTCAGACATGGGAGACAGACTGGTGAGCACAGGAGCCATGTAGACCAGCACTTCCTCCCTGAGGTTTGTGCTGTGGGGGAAATGTTCTGTTCATTGAGATGACTAACACAGTCACTGTTTAGCACATGCCTCCTAAACACCTTAAATGCTGCTGGCAAAACTGAGTTGAAATGAGATTGTTTGGCTATAAGTCCCATCTCTATAAATGTCAGAGCATTTGAAGGCAAAGGGAGCAGTGAATATATTCTCAGAATTTCTCTGTATTCTGTTGAGTGAATACGAGTAGAGACACAAAGGATGCAATTAAGCAAGTTAGAGAATCAAGAAGCAACCACAGAAACCATGAGTACTGATCTGTGGCAGTTAAAAATCATTAATTACATTTGTATCAGGGAAAATGCCTTTGGCTTCTTTAGTTTTCCCCGTCTTTGCAAAAATTGGGGTTTTAAAGGTAGTTAATATTTTAATGAATTGTAGCTTTACATTAAAAAATAGATTGGAAGCCAGGCAGTGGTGGGGCATGCCTTTAATATCAGCACTTGGGAAGCAGAGGCAGGTGGATTTCTTGAGTTAGAGGCCGACCTCCTCTACAGAATGAGTTCCAGGACCGCCAGGGCTATACAGAGAAACCCTGTCTTGAAAATAAATAAATAAATAAATAAATAAAAACAAAAAATAAAAAAATAGGTTAGACCTTAAGGATCATTAATCTCTTCTTACACAGCAACACAAAGAATGCTTAATTGTTCTACATTATTGGGGCAAGGTAAGTGGAATCTTACAAATAAAAGAGGATGAAGATGGGATCACTTGTTCTAGATCTCTAGATGGAAACTTCAAAATAATTTCCATTCTGTACTTGTTGCTAATAAGAAGCATTTAAGGAAATATATGAAGATGCTATTTTTATTGAAACATCCTTTTGATTTTTTTCCCTAAACATGTCTTGAATTAGTACAGCCCATTTTTGCTAATTTTCTACCACATCCAGTAGGAACGCTCCTTCTTTCAGTTTAACAACCAAATGAAATGAAACAATGGATGGATGGAAAGGCGGTATGGATGGATGGGTGGGTGGGTGGGTGGGTGGATGGATGGGTCAATGGATGATGGATAGATGGTAAGTGGATGGATGAATGGATAAGTGGGTGGGTGGGTGGATGGGTGGGTGGGTGAGTGGATGGATGGATGGATGAGTGGGTGCGTGGGTGGATGGATGGATGGATGGATGGATGGACAGATGGATGGATGGGTGGTACAAACAAACCTTATCAACCTAGAAAGCATTGCATGTGTATTTCAACTAAATGATGAAGTGAATATTTGGGTTTTCTAATCCAGCACCTATTCCAAGACTTGAGGCTAAAGCATGTTCTGTTGTCAGAGAGACCCCAGGAAAAGGGTGTGAGTTGTCTGATCTGGCAGGAAGTGGTTGCGGAGCTCAGGGGTTTTCTCATCCTTCAGGCCACAGGCCACCAAGTCACTGATCCTGGAGTAGCTTCAAGAGTCAAGATGATGCCAAACCTCTGGGGAAGCTGTGAGAAAATGACAGTAACTTCAGCTTTTTTAATCTCCTTTCATTTTCCATTTTTAATGTCATAGCTATGTGACAATAGTACAAAGTGATAAAATGTATGAAGAGATTAAGCAGCCAAGAGTAAGTGCTGCCGTCGTCTTTTGAAGAGTTTAAAGTACATTTGTGCATACCGTCCCACACTGAGAAATGATATTGGATTCTTTGAAGCTTTAGAAAGTAAGCTTAACAATATTTAAAGTGTATACACATGCTCTTTTTTTCTCTGCCTAAAGAAAATCTGTGTTCTCATTGTCTCGGTACTTTCTCTATCTTTAATAAAAACCTGTTTATTGTGCTATCGTAATGGGCTCATTTTTTTTCATTCTTTTCTACTTCTTCAATGAGCTTTTTCCCCCCCTTTTACCTCAATACCCTAGACTTTATATTTGTTTCATTGTGTCTTTCTCATTTCTAAAACCCTCTTGTTGGAATAGGATATGGTGGGAATCAATAATTCACCTTTGTGGAGAGATGGCCTACCAGGCTTTAATTCCTAACAGATTGATCACATAAATCCCTCTCTTGGTGTCCTTAATTCTTTATGATTGTTCACTAGACCCTGACAGTGAGTGCCCCAGGCTAGAGACATGTTTTATTCATCTTTATTCTACCTACAGGGCCAGCATAAGCTTTACATGTTGTAGGTATTCATGCAACACTTATTTAATGATCGAAGAAAATTAATGAATTAATTAAATCAGATGTTCCTTTCTTCTTCATTTATGATAAGTATACATGCTAAAATCCATTCTCATACTATGCAAGGATTAATTTCCAAACCACGGTAACTAATATTCTTATTATTTCTAGTTTGTTTAACTCCACAGTTTTCCTGATAACAGTAGAACCTGTCTCTCAATTGCTTTTTATAGTCCAGACTTAAAAATATCAAATACAAGCTGGGCATTGGTGGCACACACCTTTAACAGAGGCAGGCATTTTTCTGAGTTCGAGGCCAGCCTGGTCTACAGAGTGAGTTCCAGGACAGCCAGAGCTATACAGAAAAACCCTGTCTCGAAAAATTTAAAAAAAAAAAAAAAGAAAGAAAGAAAGAAAGAAAGAAAGAAAGAAAGAAAGAAAGAAAGAAAGAAAGAAAGAAAGAAAGAAAAGAAGCATTAGCCCAAATTTCACCACAGTTCTTGTACTGTCATAGAGGAAAATCTGGGATAAACAAGAATCTGCTTTACCTCGTACACCCACAGCCCTATGCTGCAGGGCGCACGGCATGGTCAGACTCATGGTTGGTAATTCTCACTCAAGTTCCACAGCTACACAGTAAGTTAGAAGGTTGTATTAACATCTCTATAAACATAATGCTTCATATTAACAGCTCCTCCAAATGTCCAGATAGAGTTTATGATTAAGTCCTGCTTACCCAGTGATGCCATGCCTCCAGAAGCTAGGGGATAAGCAAGGTTGACGTAATCTGTTTCACTCCCCAAACTGCCTTTCTGCAAGTTTGGTTTTGAGGCTTCTTGCTGCTAGAAACTCTCATGTTTGCCATATTAGAGAGAAGAGTATGTCCGTGATATCAACCTCTAAGAATAGAAATGCAAAGTCCTAGATGCCACCCCATCAATAGATAGATAGGTAGATAGATGGATGAATGATAGATAGATAGATAGATAGATAGATAGATAGATAGATAGATAGATA
>JADRCD010223950.1:0-40545 GCA_019843815.1 Montemys delectorum | reverse complement strand
ATAGATAGATAGATAGATAGATAGATAGATAGATAGATAGATAGATAATGGATAGATAGATGATAGATAAGTAAATAGATGATAGATAGATAATGGATAGATAGATGTCAAGGCTACTGGTTTTGAACTTCAATAGCTTTGTAATTGTTGATTTACATACAGCAAATGCATTTCATGTAGCAAGAATAATCAAAATCACTTTTCTCAGTGTTTTGAGTAACTGTTACAGTGTGAGTTTTGCTCATGTTATAATTGGATGAATATTACTGCAGAGAAATATTGTTGTGTCTCTTAAAACAGTTTTATTTACAAAATGCTTACCTATTAGCTTATGGCTTTAAGTACATTCTAAGTCACAATATTTTCCTGTCACTGTTACTACAAACGTGAACAATAGTTTGACAGAAACTGTTATTTCATTGGTCTCGGATAGCTTAGAAAAAAATTCATTTCCACATAATCAAAGAAGACTTTGAGTTCTTTCTGGAATCTATCATTTTTAATTGTGTAATCTCAATTAATTTACTTATTATTTGTGAAGTTCAATTTCTCGTAAAATAGAACTGAGAATACAGACATCATTCAACTTTTTTATGAATATAAAAATACTTGAAATGAATTTCCTCCCACCAAATCTGTTTATTATAGTATGTTTCTTTAAGTCTTGACTAAATGTCAAGTTTTAAAATGTGAAGATAATATAGTACCTACCTCATAGATTACTTTAAAAGATATAAAAATGGTCTAATAAGCCATAATTGATAAGTTGAAGTTGTCTGAATGTTGCAGAATGTGATATTGTTATGTTTCTATGATAAAATATGATAGACTAGGGTTCCTAGAAAGAGAATAATTACAGTGAACAAAACCTGTGTGATCTGGTTTATTTCAACAGAGCTCTGATCTACACTAACAGAGCTCTGACCTATACTATCCCACGGACATAAAAAGGGAGAGTAGTTTTAGCAACTTAAAATTATCACTACAATTGATCGTCAAAGCCCATTGTAAAGTGGGCCAAGCAAAAGACTTTGAGTGATCTCTCTGTGTTTCAATCCATAAATTATTTCATCAAAATAATTTATTTCTCTAGATTTTTTTTAACCCAATTATGCCACAGAGTTGTAGTTGATTATCTAGCGAAGAGGTTGAACATTCTCTTTCTTTTCCTTCATTTAAGAGAGAAAATGAAAAGGTACTTACTCTTTTGACTCAGTTATTTCTGCAAAAGAGCCAACATTTTAATATATTTATATTTATTCTCTTTTCAAAGAGATGTATATTTCAAAGTCAGGGATTTTGAATAAACTTATTTTTAAATGTGGTGTGATTAGATAGTTCACACTCAGTGAGACATTAGCTGTGAAAATAGAACTTCATTTTCTACTATCTGTAATTTTCTCAAGAATATCCTAATGTGATTTTAAAATATAGCCCACTGAAAATAGAGTTTAAATGTGGTTGGTTTTGCAACTTGATTATAATTAGAGGCAGTAGATAGCAATATTTTTTTAAAAACCAGCATGACCCAAATGGAGGCCAAAACAACCAGTGCAATTCTAGGTGCCCTGAGCAGTCAGACAGAAGACATTAGACCGTGAAACCCAACTGAGATTCAGCCCTTGCACAAAGAAAGGTGCCTTCGAAGGAAACCAGAACACAGAGCATCCATTTTACGTAGTTGAGACAAGCTCAAGTTCCTGCAGAGGAGCGACATCCTGGGCTCTCTTCAAGAGAGCACCAAGTTTAACAAATAGTTGATATGCTATCACCAGAAACTGACCAATTATTTTTTCTTTTTTTTTTTTTACTTTTATTTTAATTTTATTAGATATTTTCTTTATTTACATGTAAATTTTTCCTTTCCCAGGTTCCCCTCCAAAAAACAAACAAACAAAAACAACAAGAACAAACCCCTTTTGCCTTCCCCCTCCCCATGCCTGACACCCCACCCTCTCCCACTTATTGGCCCTGGCATTCCCCTACACTGGGGCACAAAACCTTCACAAGGCTGAGGTCCTTTCCTCCTATTGATGATCGAATTTGCAATCCTCTACTATACACATGCTGCCAGAACATTCAGTCCCACCCTGTATAGTCCTTGATTGGTGGTTAGGTCCCTGGGAGCTCTGAGGGTACTAGTTAGTAATTGTTGTTCCTCCTAAGGGGCTGCAAACCCTTCAGCTCCATAGAACCTTTCTCTAACTCCTTCATTGCGGACCATGTACTCAGTTCAATGAATGGCTGTGAGCCTTTACATCTGTATTAGTCAGATATTGTCAGAGCCTCTCAGGAGATAGCTATATGCTTGTCCTTCCTTCAGTCTCTGCTCCATAGTTAATCTCTGCCACTCCTTCCGTGGGTATTTGATTCCCCTTTTTAAGAAGGAATGAAATGTCGACCTTTTGGTCTTCCTTCTTCTTAGGTTTCTTGTGGTTTGTGTGTCGTTCTTCCTGTATTCCAAACTTCTGGGCTAATAACCACTTATCAGAGAATGCATACCATGTGTGTTCTTTTGTGATTGGGTTACCTCACTCAGGATGATACTCTCCAGATCCATCCATTTCCCTAAGAATTTCATAAATTCATTGTTTTTAATAGCTGAGTAGTACTCCATTGTGCAGATGTACCACAGTTTCTGTATCCATTCCTCTGCTGAGGGACATCTGGGTTGTTTCCAGTTTCTGGCTATTATAAATAAGGCTGCTATGAACATGGTGGAGCATGTGTCCTTATTACATGGATTTATTGCATCTTCTGGGTATATGCCCAGGAGTGGTATGGCTGGGTCCTCTGGTAGAACTATGTCCAATTTCCGGAGGAACCGCCACACTGATTTCCAGAGTGGTTGTACCGGTTTGCAATCCCACCAGCAGTGAAGTAGTGTTCCTCTTTCTCCACAACCTCTCCAGCATCTGCTGTCACCTGAGTCTTTTATCCTAGCCAATCTGACTGGTGTGAGGTGGTATCTCAGAGTTGTTTTGATTTGCATTTCCCTGATGACTAAGGATGTTGAACATTTCTTTAGGTGTTTCTCAGCCATTTGGAGTTCATCAGTAGAGAATTCTTTGTTTAGCTCTATGCCCCATTTTTTAATAGGGTTATTTGGTTCTCTGGAGACTGACTTCTTGAGTTCTTTGTATACATTGGATATTAGCCCTCTATCAGATATAGGGTTGGTAAAGATCTTTTCCCAATTTGTTGGTTGCTGTTTTGTCCTATTGACAGTGTCTTTTGCCTTACAGAAGCTTTGCAACTTTATGAGGTCCCATTTGTCAATTCTTGTTCTTAGAGCAGAAGCTATTGGGGTTCTCTTCAGGAAATTTTCCCCTGTGCCTATTTGTTTGAGGTTCACAGAGATAGTCTCTCCTATTTGTTTTTCTGTTCCTCTGTCTTTTTTGCCTCTTAAAAATTCTTTCAACCTTAACTTAGTAAATAATCTTCGAATCAACTGTTTAAATACCACAATACTAACTATTTTGTAAGCATCCCTATTAATTATTTAGAAAATAACCAAAGGATTTATTGCAATCTCCTATTTTTTTATTTGTAATTCAATTTGTTGATCCTGCTAAATCACCTATTAAATAACAGAAAGATCTAAAATTGTGTCCATCAAACTAATTAGCTTCTTAATTTTCTCCAACTCATTGCTTTTGTTTGTAGAGCATTTTTTCTACATAAGGAGATGGAAGATGCTGATAACTGTTAACTTTAGGGTATGTGTGTATGCGTGTGTATGTGCATGTGTGTGTTTTAAGGATTTTATAGAAAACATTCGTAGGAAATATATTTGTTTACCTGTATTGCCTAAACAAGCTATTTTATTTTTTTTAAAACAAATGTCTTCAAGTTCTGAAAAATAAGTTCCATGGTGTTAAGAGGCAGAGTTTAAATAATTTAAGCTTATCTGCCCCTCCTGTTATCCCACTACTATAGAAGGCAGCACAGTTTTCTAATGAGCCCAAATCTAGGACAAGAAAAGTGATCTGACACACAGCACAGAACACAAGTGTCAGCATTTTTTTCTTGTCAACAGAAAATGGATGGCTTGTTAGAAGAACAGAGAAAGCACAGAAAATTTAGACCAAAGCAGTCAAACTAGGGAACACTCAAGTACCTCAGGTCTCTTCTTGCTTGATGCAGCTTCCTCACATGATAAGCGTTACAGTATCCGTGTATGTCATTTTTACAACCTGAGGAGGCTGAGAGATGAGATCCGTGATACTCAGCCCATAACCCCAGTAGCTAAGGCCATGTGTCAAGGTACAGACAGTCAGCTAGAACAATACAAAAGTCTGATTGTGTTCAAGCAGGTGTAGAGGAACATCTACTGAAGAGACCACCAACGAGATTTGTTATTCATATCTACTGTCCAGTGTATCCTGATTAATGTGCTTAATCTTGGTGAGATGTGTTGACATAATAGATAAATACAACATATAGATTCCCATTAGTCAAATTAAAATTATTCAGGATATTGTTGCTTAGGGAATCTCTCTCTACATGCAGGAGTCAGCTTTAAGAAACTGTCTTAGTTACTGTTCTGTTGCTCTGAGGAGACACCATGATCAAAACAACTTATAAAGGGAGCCGTTTACTAAAAGCTTGTTTATAGTTTCAGAGGGTTAGCCCAGTGTGGCCAGGAGCACGAGGTAGGTGGGCCAGCATGGTGTTGGAGCAGTACCTGAGAGCTCACATTTGATTTACAAGTTACAAGCAGAAAGAGAGGAAGAGACACTGTCTGGATGGGCTTTCGAAGGTTCAAAACCACCCCAAGTGAAACATGTCCTCCAACAAAACCACACTTCTTAAACATTCCCAAAAAGTTCCACTAACTGGGGATCAAGCATTCAAACATGCACACATATGAGGCCATTCTCATTCAAAGACCCACCCCAACTAAAACTTCTCTCCTCATGTGGGAGGATGCAACTGACTATCCTACTGTGAACTCTACAGGTTAGACATTTCCTCTTAAATTTCAAATGCCTATTTAATAAAAGCTCATCCTTAAATCTGTGTTAATCCATATCTACTGCTCAAGAAAAGTAATGAAATATTAAGAGCTAAATTGCCTTAACTCATCTAGAAAGACCTGCTTTCCTTGTGTTTATAGGTGAGGCAAATTTTGGGTTGAAATTTCACTTTTGAAATCTGGTAATGAGAGAATGGTTAAGACACCTGATAGCATTTGTCTCAAAACTTCAGCAATGAACTCCTATTATCTGCAAAAAAGGACGTAAGATATATGTGCAATCAGACTGTAGTGGGTCAGTTCATAGCAGTGCCTGTTAAGTTTCAGAAGAAATATGAACAGGAATACACAGAACCCAGTCCTTGTCCACCTCTGCTAACTCAATACTCTGTCCTGGGATGTGGCTGTCATAAAGGAAGCCCTGGGTTCTGTTATCCTCATGAATGAGAGGAAATGGGAGGGAAGAAGAGAAAGAGAGAGAAAAGAAATAAGAGAGTATCAGTGTATGATGTAAAGTGATACATTTTAGATAACTTAAGATGTCAGAAATCATTGAGAAAGTGGAACAAAGAAAAATAAATGTCTAAACTTTTTAAAAAGAGAGTCCTGGGGCAAACAATTAGCTAATAAAATTTCTTAGACATGTGGCTAAGAACTGTAGAAAGCAAGAGAAAGAGTCTTCCCCAAGGACTAGCACACAGTTGCCTATCCAATACCCAATGGAAAGTCTTGAAAACATGCACATACAAGTAACATTATACAGAGAGCAGAATGTACTTATGTGTTTGGGGAAATACATGCGTGTACATAGATGAATGTAATAAAAATTAATGAAATGAGAAAGAAGAGGAGGAATAAAGGGGGACACAGAGAGGTAAAGAGAATCACAAATTATTAAAAGTAACAATAATATAAAATTCCTCAGAATTTGAGATCTGGGGAAAGCAACATAAAAGAAACATAAAGGGAAGAGAGATTACGGCAAAGTACACAGAGCTTCAAGAGTAAGCACATAAAGAAATGCCAAATATTTGTAGAGAGTTAGAAGTGCTCAGGGTGTAATGTATGCCAGGCAGGTTTCAATGGAAGAATGTTGGATGTTTAGCCTTGACTCTCAAGGATACCATTTAGAATCATCTAGGAGACAGGCCTCCTCTGGGCAAGCCTGTGAGGATGATGGGTGTGGGGTGAGGACCTCACAGCACCTGGTCCTCATCAGGCAGCCCAGAGATCAAAGGAAAAAGAAGAGAGCTTGTTCCTGCCTTCACTGCTTTCAACTCGCCACTGATGCCCCCTCCACAATCTTTGGCTTTCACAGCAGCAACTTCGCAGGGCAGCTCCAGGCTCTTAGTATCTCAGTGCACCCTAGAGGCACCTGGCTTCCTGGACAGGGCAGCTCCAGGCTCTTAGCATCTCAGTGCACCCCAGAGGCACCTGGCTTCCTGGACAGGGCAGCTCCAGGCTCTTAGCATCTCAGTGCACCCTAGAGGCACTTGGCTTCCTGGACAGGGCAGCTCCAGGCTCTTAGCATCTCAGTGCACCCCAGAGGCACCTGGCTTCCTGGACAGGGCAGCTCCAGGCTCTCTGCCTCTCAAGAGCTTGAAAGGCAAAGGGCGTTGTTGGACTAGCAAACTCCTATCATGGAAGACGAAGACGATACAAGGAGTCACACACAGGTAAGCACGCACATACAAATATGCACATGCTCACACACGTACACACATACACACATGAATACACACACACATACACACGCACATTCTGTTCTCACAGACAACCCTGCCTAATACATGGCTTCTGTAAACACAGGAAGTTAGGACACAGTGCATAACTGGACCATACACCTTAAATCACAGAATGTAACTTTAATTTTTTTTTGTCTATTTCTAATGATGGTTCTTAAAGGCTTTAACCTCCCTTTTAGCCCACCACTGGGAAAGAAAGGATACGGGGAAAGTGGACTTGTTTAGAAAGGTTCTTTGGAGCCACTCTTCTCAGTATTGTCTGGAAATGAGCAGTTCACTTCACAGGTCAGCAGTGGTAGAGCAATCCTTTGAAAGCACGTTAAGGATATATCAGCAGTCTAGTTTGGTAGAGTCAGGATAGCAAGCATGAATCAGCAGCAGTGGCACTACCTAGCAGAGACAGCCAGGCCTCAGCCAGAGACAGCAGGAGGGACCCGGAGGAATGCCAGGACAAGTTCTCAGCTGTGCCTCTCTCAGGGAAGCAAAGATTAGTGAAGACTCGAGACCCACAAGTGTTGCGCAGAGAGCTCTCTATAAGCAAGCGTAGCTCAGTCTCTGTCACTGACCATCGAGTCCTATTAGTACCCTCCACACATCACAGGTCTTGCCTCAGCATGTGCGTCTGTCTCAGCTGACATCACTCTGCCAATCAGCCCAAAGACAAGAAACCGCAGCACACCACCAGAAGTTCTTTGGTGTGTTTCTCTCTATGGAGTCCAGACAAATGGAGCTCAACTAAGCAATGTAAGGCGGACCAGTACACGCATGTTGTTAGCAAAGAATCCTTTATCACATGTCCTTTCACATGCTCCCTGATGACTGTACCTCGGAGTCCAGGTCAAATCCTCTCAATCCTGGTTGCCTTTGACTATGCTGTGTGTCAGCAACAGCGAAGCAAGCAAGGACAAGGACAAGTGCAAACGTGAACTTCAGGAAGTGGCTTTGACTGAGCGTGCATTTTCTTTTCTGTCTGCTCTCTTCCAAAATAGCTTTTGCTCAGCAGGAACTACACTTCAAACTGGAATTTTTTTTTTTAAAAGACTGGGTTTCTCTGTGTAGCACTGGTCATCCCAAAAATAACTCTGTAGACAGGCTACCCTTGAACTCGTAGCGATCTGCCTGTCTCTGCCTCCTAGGCATTGGGATTAAAAGCATGAGTCACCATCACCTGGCCATAAAAACGTATTTTTATATTACCAGGTTTCAAAATTTTTACTTAAACTAATGGATAATTAACATGTTAGAAATCCATATATGCTAATGAGATTTTTTTTTTTTTTTTTACTATCTCTGAGTCCAATGATATTTCTCTGCAATGCTTTTCTTTTTCAACCTTACAAAGCACACAATGCCTAACGGGCATTGATGGCTTCTTTCACCCTAAGGAAAGCATGAGGACAAAGTTGCTCTGTATTGAGATGTGTTAAATTCTTTCTGAAGCATCAAGCAATCAAGCAAAGTTGTTTCAGGATTCTGACTATTCTTACCAATGCTCATGGGAGTCAGGAAGACCCGCTCTGACCCTGCGATTGCCTCAGGATAGACAGAGTGGTCTTTCACAACCGGCAACTTGAAAAGGAGAAAGAGTTGTAAAAAGAAAGATATGGGCTACAATGTATCTAACTGATTAGTAAAAACTAAAATGGCCTTTGATTCCCTGCTTTAGCCTGGGGTGAAAAAGAAAAGATTCTAATTCACTCTTGTTGGGAGTATATATTTATCTCTAGAGAGAGTCAGTGTCAACTATGGCACATAAAAGTTATGATAAATAGCTATTATATATCTATTTCACATACAATAGGTATGTACAAGGTTAGAACTACACTATAGTTTGTGGAAAAACAAAGATAATGGATACATTTAGACAAGATATGTGAACTATAATACGTAGGGGTACTGAGCACTAGCTGGGAGTCTAAAATAAACTCCTTACTATACTTATTCTCATAAAATGACCTTCAAAGTATAGTGCTAAGCAATCGGGTCAAAGAATGTTTTTATTCTCAAAGTATACCAAAAAAAAAAAAAAAAAAAAACAAAACTTAATTCTGAAGCTGTGAATGGTGATCTTTAATGTGAATTTAGGTCTAACCAATGTTGAAACTTAGGGGCAATGTTAGTGTTCATCATTTAAAGAAATTAGCATAATTTTAATTTTAATTTAATTTAATGGGTAAATGCGAATTTGAGGATGAGAATGAAAAAATAATTTATTTCTATATTAGAAGCATAAGTTTTCAGAAGTGCTTTTCTGCTCCCCCATGAATTACTCAGTGATGCATACAGCCAAACACACCATAGATGTGGACTCAGACTGGCACAAAGGCTGCCACGCAGCCAATTGATACATGATAAGGTGACCTCAGAAGGAGTTTTAATATGTTGTTATTAAATTTCAATAAAGATAATGTGTTTAATTCAATAATAGGATGAATTAAAATATGTATTGTTGAGCAAACTAGCATTACTGTCCACTCTCAGTGAGTGTTCTTTCTCTGGGTTAAAGCATGTTTCAAGAGAGTGGAAGACTACTCACATCTGTCTCTTTCCATCCCTAAACAAACTCACTTGGTAGTAAAGAAAATGGAAGGTATAAAGTCCACAGCAGTGAAGAAAATCATGAGGATGCAACCATGAAATTTGTACATTCTAGCAGAAGATAAAAGAGAGGAAAAATCAACTAGAACTCACAATGAACTGCAGCCCGGAAGAAAAGAGAAAAAAGGCTCCCAGAGACAAGGTCAAAGAGAGAATCTTCCAGGAGAGCCTTGAGTGGCTTTGATGCCGGGTCAGCAGAAAGATGGTTCATGCCACACGGGCAAAGTGAGCTTCCTACCAGGCACTTAACAACAGATGAAAATTACAGAAGTGTCTCCTTTTAAATCTGTCATCCCAGGATAATCGGTGCAACCTGAGGATAAAGAGCTGTTAGGTAGAGCTCCGGGTTCTAGCATTTAGGAACTTTCTGGTTTAACGGCCACTTAGTCTAACACGCCATTTCTGAACTTCTGTGCATGGTTTTCTTCCTCAGTGTGATCCAGAAATCAAGCTTCAAACTGGCCTGGCAGCGACGGGAGAAAAAGAGGTAACACAAGTATGGTTTGTGTAACCCAAGAGGAAGCTAAAATTAATTTTTTATCAGTGAGATGAAAGAAGTTATAATGCCCTACCCACAAAATAAGAACATACATATGTATAATATAACAATTAAAGAGGGCATGAATTTGAAGGGGGGACATGGAGGTGTTCCAGTTGGAAGAGGAAGGGAACATTGGTATAAAGGCAGAATTTATGTATAAAATTCTCAACAAAAGTAAATTTTTTTTTTTTTTTTTACAAAATGGGATGTTATGGAGAAGAAATAATAAAAAATGACAATTTCATACTAAGAATAATATTGAAAGATTAGTTAATTAAATAATGTTAATATGAAGGATTTATAGGATGTATGAAAAAACAGATAAATTTCAGTAAGTGCTTGTCAGAAACTGTAAAGAAACAAAGACTTTTTTAAATGCAAGGTGGGCTTAACAGTTGTTTTGAAGTTAAAGAAAGAGGGAGAGATTGTCAGGATCCTTCATGGCTGACGTTTCCCAGTCTGCTAGGTGGCTGAGAACTCATTCCGAAGACAGAGGGGTCTCCAGGAAGTCACACCATGCCTGACACTTCAGTGTGGCAAAATGGGAGCTGGCCTATGATAACTTTCACATTTAATCAGCATTGTCTCATGGGGACTCTGGATGTAGTGCTCAACTGATTTGTACCACAAATCTCCACACTCTTTTCCCAGCTGAGTACCTACCCAGCTGAGTACAGTCCCGGCTGGCAGGAGAGCAAACATACACTCTCTCTCCATTGTTTGATTTTCAAGTCAGGGTTTCTCTGTGAAGCCCCGGCTGTCCTAGAACGCCACCTGTATATCTGCCCACCTCTGCCTACCAAGTGCTGGGATTAAATAACAGCCTAACACTGCTTGGCCTAAGGGTGCGTTCTTCAGCTCCGCTGGGATGTTCGGGTGATTCCTGTCCAAGCTGCAATTTTAGAAGCAACAAATATGACCTGTAAAAAAATAATAATAAAAATAAATAAAACGCAACAGATAAGGTACCTTCAATGTTGCAAAGAAAAGGAAAACACACACACACACACACACACACACACACACACACACACACGGTTGTAATTGCATGGACTTTTCTTAGTCCAGAAATAACTGCTCCTTTTCCCTACAGAATCTATCCTTTTATCCGTGCTTATGTCTAGAAGTTTGGGATGGTAAGCTAAAGAAACCTCCCATTTTAAATTCAATGAAAGGGTGGGCAGCTTTATACTTCCAGGCCAAGACATGGCAGACCTGATTTTAAGGCAATGGTCATGATTCTAAGGCCTAGGGCATTCTCAGACACGGAAAGGAGCAAGAGTACACATCAAGGTTGAGAGGGACGCAGGGTTTGGCCTGCTGCAGTACTTCACAGGATCAGCCTTGCAAAGCAAAGCTGGATCTGTTGTGGGTGGAGTGAGCCGACCCTGAGGGCATGAGAGCAGGGTGCTGGCTCTGACCCTTGTCAGTAGTGGCACTGGGTAAGCTAGCCCAGGCAATGCTCACCAGGATGGTTTGGGTCCAGAGACCTTGGCGTGGGCTGGCAAACTCCGCTACCACTGAGGCTCAAATCCAGGGCTTTGAGTTGTCCCACCCCAACATCTACCCCATCTATGAACTGCTGGAGCGCATGAAGGGGCCAGTCCTACAGATACAAACCTACAGGATTTCCACGACACAGAGCAACAACAGGCTAACCCAGAAGAGCCCAGTGAGATTCCAATATTGATAGTGTAGCAGAAACCAGAGAGAGGCCTGTACTAGAATTGCTGACATTTGAAAGCAATAAAGTGTGGACAGAAGGGTACTATGGGACACACTGTGACAGACTACAGCTTCACGATGAGAATTTTTATTTTTTATTTTATTTTTTACATTTTGGAGGGGAAGTTGCATGGTCAGAGGGTGGGTACAAAGGGGTGCACAGATGAGAGGGATTGGGTGTGTGATGTGAAATTCACAAAGAATCAATAGAAAGTTAAATTTTTAAAAAATTAAAATAATAATCACTGACTCAGCACATCTTACCTCCCTATGTAGGAGGCACTGTGTGTGAGGGCGGAGGAAGGGCGGGGAGGGGGAGGTTTGCGGTAACAGAAAGGGGAAAAAAATCTAACTTCTCAGACATAAAACTCAAAACATTTCTCTTCAAAGAGAGGAGGGAAAAAAAAGTATATTACTTGCTTCAGCTTCAGCTGGTAGAATTTTGTTCTTAGTGAACACATTCCATTCTAGTTCAAAAATTTTGATTTGAAGAAGGACGGAGAGGAGATGGGGGGGGGGGGCAGATAGGAGCCAAGGAAGCAGTGAACTGATTCAGATGTAAAACGCAACCACAAATTTCTCCTTTTCCTAAACTATGAAACAAGATGTTTATTCTTATAAATAAACATATAAATAAATACTACTGGAAACCCAGCCAGAACAACCAGGAAATAGAAAGGAATAAAAACTGAAGGCTTTTGAAAGAAGCCTCTTGGCACTGTTTGCCGTGGGCACGTGTGTTACGATGAAAACAAAGAAACTGGGAGGGAGGGGGAAGCTCAGCCATTAAACCATTTGTTGCTCTTACAGCGGAATTCAATGCTTAGCACCCACATCAAGTTCTTAGCTTGAAGAACTGATCCTTTGGTAGAGAGAGCAGCATGGATTGATTGAATTACAACAGCCTGAAATCCTGGGCCCAGTAGTGGTGCCCGCCTTTAATCCCAGCACTTGGGAGGCAGAGGCAGGTGGATTTCTGAGTTGAGGCCAGCCTGGTCTACAGAGTGAGTTCTAGGACAGCCAGGGCTACACAGAGAAACCCTGTCTCAAAAGACCAAACCAAAACAAAACAAAAAAGCAGTCTGTAATCCAACTCCAAGGGATCTAATGCATTCTTCTTGTCTCTCCTGGTCCCCTTTTGAATATTCCATACATTCATACAGACACACATTAAAAAAAAATAAAATAAACATTTAAAAATAAAACCTTGAGGGTTTCATGAGAAATGAGTTAGGATTTCACAAAGTGTGGTGGTTTCGATGAGATAGCCCCTGTAAGCACATATAGTTGATTATTTGGTTCCCAATTAATGAAACTTTTTGAGAAGGACTATGGAGTGTGGCCTTGTTGGAGGAGTGTGTGACTGAGGTAGGCTTTCAGGTCTCATTGTAGATCTCATCCCACCCCAACCCCAACTCCTCCAACTTGTAGATAGATATAAACTCTCAGCTTTTACTCCAGCATCATGCCTCCCAGCCTCTTCCCATGCTCCCTGACATGACGGCCAGGGACTAATTTTTAAACTGTAAGTAAGTCCCCATTTAAATGCCTTTCTTCATCATTTGCCTTTGTCACGGTGTCTCTTCACAGCAATAAAAAAGTAAGTTCAAAGTGTAAAATCAACACAAAGTTCAGTGTGCAAAATCAATTTACAAAATAAAAAAAAATCATAGTGGTTTTTATTACTAATTACATGAAATAGAAATAAGAAAAGCAGTCTCACTTATAACCACTATCAAAATAAAATACTTGGGAATGAATCCAATGAAAGAAGTCAAAGGTTGCTTCATGTAAACTATGAACACGTAAAATATGTTGACGAGAACACACAACACTTGAACAGACATAATTTCTGTTGAAAGATCACAATAACCAATATCTCTACAACACCGACACTACAATAAGTGGTCTACAGATTTTATGCACTCCCCTATTGAAGTATTAATTTTTCACAGAGCCTACAAAATTATATAGAACCACAAGAAGCCCTAAATAGTCAAACCTCACTTGAGTGAAAAGAGCAGAGCTGAAGGCATCATACCTTCTGGCTTAGACAGTACAAATTTTCACAGTCATCAAATCATGGTATTGGTATAAAAACAGGCATGTAGGCTTAGATTTTTCAAAACGTATTTTTTGTAAAGGTTCTTAAATGTTTTAACCTCCTTTTAGCCCACTGTCCACCAGAGGTAGTAGAAAGGAAAGGTTAATAGAGCAAAGGAGGATATGGACCTGTTTAGAAACAGTTCTTTGGAGCAAATCCAATCTGTGTTGCAGTTCACTTCACAGGAATCAGCAACTGAAGCTCGATCCACTCGCACAGACCATTCATGAATCAGCAACAGTAGTTCAATCCAGAAGAAACTGAGAGTCTCTGCCAATTGGAAGCAACAAAAACCTGTGGGAAAATCACCAGAAATTCTTTGGTTCGTTTCTGTTTATGAACTCATGACAAATGATGACCAGCAAAGAGTAGCAAGGTAAACCAATGCCATATAGTGTCATAAGTAAAGACCAGTGTCAGCAAAGCCCAAAGATAACCAGCAAAGAATGGTAAGGCATACCAATACCACACAGCATCATCCACTGTCGATTGGGCTACATTTATTCCCTTTCCAAAAATCACATGTTCTCTCAAGCATCTGCTCTAGCAAAACATCACATGTCTTTTTTCCATTCTGCTTCCAGAAAAACACCATGTATCTGTTCTCAGCAAAACATCCTTCTGTTGCAGGAAATATCAAAAAGACTGGCAAGTTCCCACACTACACCCAGCTACTCTCTGTCCTGACAGTGGTTTCATGCAGCTGGTACCATCTCAGCCATAAACCCCCTGTGGTTGGCAGTCCCACATTCCAATAACCCAGAAAATCAAAACTCTAGAATCTTATAATTGGTCAGTCAGATTTATATATCAATAAATTCTCAATTCGCAAGATGCCCACACAATAATTTCAAAGCCAATTGATAATGATACAAGCTGCCTGCCTAGATTAGACAAGTTATCCCAATTATTCTATCTGTTATGATATTCATAATATACCTGTGGCTATTTAAAGCCACATGGAATCTGGATCGTCTTCCTCTTGCTCCATCTTTCTTCCTTCTCCCTACCTGTCTCCTCTGCCTCTGTCTCTGCAACTCTTCGCTCTTTTCCCTGTCCAATCACAAGCTTCCTGTTGTATTGAATAATTAAACTAATAGGGCAGGAAAAATTCTGCTACATCTTCCTACATGTCTGATTCAGCAAGAACATTCTCTCATAAGACAGTTTCCAGAAAAACATCTTGACACAACTGAGTCTCCAAAGAAAGCAGAAATTTCCATTTCAAAAGCACACGGGTGAAAGAAACTGAATAAAAAGCATAGAATGGCCGGCAGTGGTGACACACGCCTTTAATCCCAGCAGTTAGGAGGCAGAGGCAGGTGGATTTCTGAGTTCGAGGCCAGCTTGGTCTACAAAGTGAGCTCCAGGACAGCTAGGGCTACACAGAGAAACCCTGTCTTGGGGAAAAAAAAAAAAAAAAAAAAAAAGCATAGAGCATGTACATAAGCCCTGTCATCTACAGCCAGTTGATTCCCTACTAAGAACCAAGAGTACATTTAGGAGACCAGATGGCCTTTCTGGGAAGTGATACCCCAAAACTGAGCAACCACTTTCAGATGAGTAAAACTGCACCTCTATTTCTTAGTAGTTACAAAAACCAATTCAAGTAAATTAAATATAGACCAGAAAGTATAAAATACCTAGGGGAAAATGTACAAGAAATGTTCAGGATATTGGAATGAAAAAGAATATTTAGAAGATTTCAAAAGAGAAATAGGAGGAAAAATAGACAAATATGACTATACCAAACTAAAATGCTTTTGTACATCAAAGGAAACAATGTGAAGCCTTCAGAAGAAGAAAGAATATTTGACAGCGATACAAACACATAGTCCAAAAATTCAATAATAGCAATAGTAACAAGTCAAAGCCCAGAAAACCCCTTGGAAGAGAAGGCAAAAGGAACGTAAGGGCCAGAGGGCATGGAAGGCACCAGGAGAACCCCTTCTGTAGGGGCGGTTCTGATGTTTTCACGGGAAGCCTGAGGGTGAACCCTAAAGTTCCTGTCCCCCAATTGGTTCTCGATAGATCAATAAAGATAAAAATGCTAGCAGCCAATGAGCTTCGCAGAATAGACTGGACTTCCAGTTTTCCTGCAAGCAGGCTAGCAGAGCAAGGGGAGAAAGTTTCCGCCATGCTTTGGAGGAACCACCAGCCATGTGAGATCTAGGGTGGAGTGGCCTGGTGTAGCAGGCTGGATATTAGAAACATAATGCTATTGCCAAGGAAGACTTCGCAGAGCCCAACCATTGAGCTAAAGTGTATCCAAGATAAGCTAGTGTGTGTGTGTGTGTGTGAGTGTGTGTGAGTGTGTGTGTGTGTGTGTGAGTGTGTGTGTGTGTGAGTGTGTGTGTGTGAGTGTGTGTGTGTGAGTGTGTGTGTGTGTGAGTGTGTGTGTTAGTGTGTGTGTGTGAGTGTGTGTGTGTGTGTGTGTGTGTGTGAGTGTATGTGTGTGTGTGTGTGTCTTTCATCCATGGATCTGAGGGAACATGGGTGAGGCTGATAGCATGGGCCACCCAGAGCTTAAAGCAGGGTAGCAAAAACTACACACTCCAGGCCTCTATCAACTGGCCAAAGTTTATATGTACTCATGGTCACTAGAGCAGCGAGCCCAGGGCCAGCAGGGGCTATATGAGAGTATTCTGTTATTTTATTTTTATGTTTCCACACCGCATTGTGTGCTGAACTAAACAAAGTTATTATACTTTTATATACCATTTGCTTTTATTAAAATTTCCATACATTTTTCTTTAAAAAAAAAAATAGCAACACAGTGATAGGTTATTTCTCTGCCAGTGAAATGAGCCAATTAAAGCCAGATTAGAATATATTAAAGGCAGGTTCATTGGAGAGCTGCTCTCAGGCAGGCAAGTTCGAATGTCCCAAGGAAAGAGGCCAGGGAAGTCACCAGGATGAGGAGGGGGTTACAGGGGAGAAAGAGAGAAAAGGCAAAAGGGTAAGTGTGTGGAGAGAAGAAAAGGAGAAGAGAGAGGGAAAGAGAGAAAAAAATGTCTGGATTCTATAGGGAGGAGCCTCAAGGAAAAGGGCAGCCCAGCCCCTGGGCTGGAAAGTTCAGGGTTGGGGGCAGGGTAAGCCAGGTAGGGACTGAGGGATGCTGGGACAACCTGGAGGCCAGGTCTGCTTTGATATGTAAAATATGCACCTCAGTCCCTAGTTCCAGGGTCTGAAACCAAACACACAGTTTATTACATATCTATCAAAATAAAACATACATGACAGATGGATTGTGAAAAACATCAATATTGCTAATCAACAGGGAGATGCAAATCAGAGCGTCAGGGTGTTACTCCAGTCAGAATCATTGATATCAGTGTAACAAGACACCAAGAAATGCTGGCCTGGATGGGGAGCAAAGGGATCCTGATGCACCACTATCGGAAATATAACCTACTACACCCATTACGGAAGATAGTATTGGGGATCCGTAAAATAAAACTACTGTATGATCCACCCATCTCACTATTGGGTATCTAGAGGTAATTTAGTGGGCACATTGAAAAGACATCTGCACCCTCATGTTCATTGAAACACTGTGATGGTTCCTATCTGCTCAGCCCACAGAATGGCACCATTTGGAGGTGTGGCCCTGTTGGGGAAGGTGTATCATTGTGGGAATAGGTGTGTCCCTGTGGGTGTGGGCTTTAAGACCCTCATCCTAGCTGACTGGAAGCCAGTCTTCCACTAGCAGCCTTCAGATGAAGATGTAGAACTCTCAGCTCCTCCTGTACCATGTATGCCTGGATGGCACCATGTTCCTGTCTTAATGATAATGGACTGAACCTCTGAACCTGCAAGCCAGCCCCAATTCAATGTTGTCCTTAAGAGTTGCCTTGGCCATGGAGTCTGCTCACAGCAGTGAAACCCTAACTAAGACAGACATTATCCACAGTAAGCTGAAGAAGTTCTCCATTTCTCTTGATTGATGGATGGATACAGTGCATATTAAAATGGATGACTATTCAGTCACTCAAAATACAATGTGGTCGTGCAAAAATTAAAAAAGAAAAAAAAACACAGATGGAACCAGAGATTGTGATGTTAAATAAGATAAGCCAACACCACAAAGCTAACTGCCTCAAGAGTTCATTCATAAATGCAATCTGTATGAGTTACAGAAATAAGAGTAAGATGTTTGGAGTGAGTGGGAAGGGTGGGCCAAGAAATGCTGGCTAACAAGCACTAAGGCACAGTTATGGAGAAGGAAAGCCTGGCCTGCCACTGCCCGGTGGGGTCACTGCATGACAACAGTACTGTTTGTTTCAAAAAGCTCTGAGGAGCGATTCTGACTGTTCTCATGATAAGCAAATTATAAATGTTTGAGGAAATAAATTCGTCTGGATTTTGTAGTATGTGGTATGAGTACATGTTAGAATGTGAGTTGATGCTCCGTCAACATGTACAGTTGTAATGTATCACCTAAGGAATTTGGGAAGTGGCCATTTAATTTTCAACATAACATGATGCTATTCTGGGGCATGCAGTTCCATGGCTAAGCACATACTTAGTTTGCAAAGGGGCAGTGGTGGGATCCATCCTCCACCCATAAAAACATACACATAAAGCCCAGCTATATATGCTATTTTTGCATGATGGCAGATTGACTTAACTCAATAAAAATTCGATTCACCTATCTCTAAATGAACATTGAGACACAATCACTGCAAGTTGCGTCTTAAGTTAGAGTTAAGATTTACACCATAGTTTTGCTTGAGATTTTTGTGTTTAACAGGAAAGGGTGACCTGATCCTTCGGTGTTTTGGTTTGGTTTTTTGTGGGGTTTTTTTTTTTTTCGGTACTGACCACTAGAGGGCAACACAATCTAGCAGATTAGAGTAAACCTAATTTTACCCTCCAGAGGGCAGTAAGCCTGCGTCGGGCAAACCTGCGGTGTGCTCCCCAACGTCCCAGCCACTCACATCTGCCTTCTCCTTTGGGAATGATTGAAGAGAGGAAGGAAAGGCTACGGTCCTCTCAAGTAAACAATTTGTTGGCTGGCTCTTCTGAAGTTCTTAGGGAAGTAAGTTCGGTTAAACAATTCTATTTTTCTCGATTTAAGTAGTTTAAGTCTGAAGTGAGAAGAAAAGAAAAGCTTCGAGTTAGAAGATAAATCTTCCCAAAGGGGAAAGAGAAAACATGTGAAAATCATCTCCAATCAAAGGAACCCAGGGTTCTGGCTTGCCTGTTCTATAAACACACAGCGTGGGTTTATTCTTCAAGTCTAAGTCTTGAATTAGCAACATAAATAACCCTCCAGGGAAACAAAGGAAAGCTATTGGGGGAGGGGCGGGCAGAGGGAACTCTCAGGCGGCTTCTCAGACAAGGCCCAGCGTCCCTGATGCTCAGCCTCAGTGGCCTGAATTTAGAGTGGCTTTCAAGTGTGGCTGTTCTTAGCTTTCTCCACACTGACTTAGCCCTGCCTCAACAGATGCAAAGCTCATCTGTTCCTCTATAGGGACAACCTCTTCTGCCCAAAGTTGGGGGTGGGAGGTAAGCATGCGCACAGCTACACAGGCGCCATTTTGTACAATTCTTTAACTTTAAAAATGAGTCAAGTGAGAGACAATGTTTCGCTGTCACTTTAAAATCTGTACTTTTTCTTTTTTTTTTGGTCATTTGTATGCATCTCTACAACTAGTATTTGAAGATAAATCTTTGACCCTTTCTTCAAAGAAATCAACAAACAAACAAACAAAGCCTTCTGTCAGATTTTTGTTTTTAAGAAAGAAAACCATGACTGGACTGGCAGGAGCGTGCTACAATAATCTTCTGCGCGTGGCACAGGGAGTAAAAATTTGGGACTAGACAAGCAGACACGTCTCTGACCCTTCTCTCATCAGCTGAGAGATGCCCTGTCTGGATCCAGGACAGGAAGGACTGTGGCCAGAGCTGAGGCCCTGATGCCTGAGCTGAGGCCCTGTGAGCTCTCCCAGCTTTGTAAACTGTCTTTTGGTCTTATTGCACATTCGTCCTAGCAAATGTTTCCCCGATTCTACACTCATCAAGTCTGCCATCAAACATGTAAGCTGATCTCTTCCTTGGGGTCACCTAAAAACTATATGAAGTAAGTTTATGTATGGTGTCTGCTTAAGCTGTCTGCTCACAGCAGCCCCAGATTATGAACCTCATAGAGACAAAGGGACGAGAGATTGTTCTCCTATGGAGTGAAAAGGGGTAGATTTGGAGATACTTGACAGGAGTCTTTTTGACACTGTTTTTGTTTTGGATTTTGTTTTCCTCACGAAGTTTTTTATTTTGGTTTTTTTTTTCCTTAGCGAATATTTGTCTTTAGGGTTGGGATCAAGTGGCCGCAGCTGATCAAGTATTTAAGGCATGTGATCTTGCTCGGTTAAACCTGGAATGTACTTGCTAATCACCACGGGACAGGAGCAGGGCTGTCCTGTTCATCCTTCACGAGGTTTTGAGAAGGGGGGAGGGGGAAAGGAAGAGAGAGAAGGAGAGGAAGAGGATGGGGCACCTTATCATCCTTTATCATCCGCACAATTGGAACCGCTCTTTAGGATAAAGCTAGAGAAACCAATGTGAACTCAGATGCAATATCAGAGAGAGAGAGACAGAGAGACAGAGAGACAGAGAGACAGAGACAGAGAGAGACAGAGACACAGAGAGAGACAGAGAGATAGAGACAGAGAGGAGTAACGGATTCTGGAAATGATTGCTAAATTACTTTCTGTATAAAACCTTTTCTTTTCTCCAAATAAGATTCCCAACTTTAACTCTGCCATAGACTATGTCAGAGACTTCTCTATAAATCATCTAAGGACCCAATTAACTTTGGGGACAAGAAGACAGAAAAGGACTTCATTTATTTGTGAACCTGGTTTTTAAATTTTATACTACATTTTAATTTTCTTTATTTTGTGTGAGTGTGCACGTGTGTGCTGGGGTCCGGGTGGGGCATGTTTGTGAGTGAGCAATGACAGAGGTATTCCCTCTGTTGTCACCTTTTCTACTTCCCCTGAGAGACAGCTCCTCCATGAGAGCACGGGCTGCTCTTGTAGACGACCAGGGTTCAGTTCCCAGCACCCACGTGGTAGCTCACAACCAACCACATGGATGTCCAGTTCCCCAGGGTTCTGAACGCCCTCTTCTGACTTCTTCGGGGCAACTGCACGTGTGTAGCATTCTTCAGAGAAGGAGGCACCCACATAGACAGAAATAAAAGTAAGTCAAATTGTTAAAGGACCTTTGAATATGGGGCTACGACTTTGACATATCTTTCTGTGTCATGATAAGTAGAAGTCATTCTCCTGTAATGGCATCTGTGATGGTTTGTATGTGCTTGGCCCACGGAGTGGCACTATTTGGAGGCGTGGCCTTGTTGGAGTAAGTGTGTCACTGTGGATGTGGGCTTTAAGACCCTCACCCTAGCTGCCTGGAGGTCAGTATTCTGCTAGGAGCCTTCAGATGAGGCTGTAGAACTCTCAGCTAAGACAGCATTGAAATACAATCACAAAAATAGAGGAAAATCATCAGCATTTGAGCAGCCAGCAGGCACTGTTTGACTGCAGGCCCTTCACCAGCTGTTTGTGTTCATTCTAAAATATGCTGATTTTTATGAGAAAAGCAAGTTGCATTTTTCTTAATTCCATTCACTTTTCTGAAATCGTTTTCAAAGTACATTTATTGATCAACAACGACACATTCTAGAATTAGAACATACAGTAGAAAGCAGACAAGTTTCTGACTGTTTTCAAATGCCTAGCGTCGATATTCTTGAGACCCAATCAATCACGGAGTCTCAGAATTTTCAGAATGATGATATTTTAAACATCCTGGCAGTGATCTTAACATTCTTATTTGAATAGCCAAAATTCTTGTTCATAAAGAAAATATACTAAGTTCAGCAGTTCTTACAAGAACTAAACCTACAGTCAATAAAAATGTAACTTCAAATTCAGGCCCCCCATACGGTAACAGCTCCATGGAATCTCATGTGGACACTGACCACTTTAGTTCTTACTTTGTACTGAAAATGGTACACCTTGAGAGGTCGTCAGTCAGGGCTTCCTGAAAGTGTACTGGATAAACTCCCCAGTATGAGCTTTGTCTCTTTTAAATTTTGCTTTCCCATTCTCCTCTCTAAAGGCTACAGTATGCCCATCTGTTTCCTTACACAGATGTTTACATTCTAGGCTAACATGCTTTTATGACAGAGAACATAAAATGTGTTTGTTTCTTTCAGAGACTGTGTCACTCGTTCACTTAATGTTATGCAGTCTAAATCCATCCACATGCCTGCTAATTTTGTGATTTTTTTTTTAGAGCTAAATGATATTCCATTCTTACATTAGCATGTTTTCATTACCCTCTCATCCATTGATGGACTACTATGCTGACGAAGAGATTTCATTGCTACAGGAAGCAGCAAGAACATGAGTATGCAAATGGCTCTTGGTGGGAGGTGGAGTTCTCTGAAAGCCTTCTCTAGGAGCCAGTTAGCTCCAAAGTCTTAAATTACCACACTCAACCTTATGGTGCAAAGAAGAAAGCTGCAGGAAACGGGAATACAATACTCCAGTGTAGCACCCAATTAATGACAGACCTTGCACTGGAAATATAAACAAAATGTATAGAATTTAGTATGAAATTAAAAACAGGAACAGTTTACCATTACCAGGGAAAGTCTGGAGACATATCCATTTTAAGTAAACTTCACATCCCTCAATAGCTCAGTAAAGCAGTGACAGCATCAATTTGACCATTAGCAAAATCAAGTCTCTAGGAAGAAATGTCAGTATTTGAAACCTTGGATCCCACATTGGAGATGTGGCTCACTTGATAAAGCATTTGCCTACTGTCATGGTTTGTGTATGCTCAGCCCAGGGAGTGGCACTATTAGGAGGTGTGGCCTTGTTGGAGTAGGTGTGTTACTGTGGGTGTGGGCTTTAAGACCCTCATCCTAGCTGCCTGGAAGCCAGTATTCTGCTAGCAGCCTTCAGATGAAGATGTAGAACTCTCAGCTCCTCCTGCACCATGCCTGCCTGGATGCTGCCATTCTCCTGCCCTGATGATAATGGACTGAACCTCTGAATCTGTAAGCCAGCCCCAATTAAATGTTGTCCTTTTAAGAGTTGCCTTGGTCATAGTGTCTGTTCACAGTAGTAAAACACTAAGACAGCTAACATGGGGTTTGAACCCCAGTACCACATAAACCAGGGGTGTTGAAGAAATAAAAGCTATTGCCTAAGCATTACTGGGCTGCACCACTAGTCATTTTCCCCAGAAGCACTTTCCTCACCAATGTCTCAGGTCATCAACTACACGGCACCATCTATAGTGTACCTCAGCTACATTGGATTTACCGTGGGGACTCTGAAAATATTTCTCTTCAAGACCCTTGCCAACTCAAGAAATTTTTATGTGATGATAGGTACCTAGGGATATAAAATATCCAAACAAATCAAATATTTACTGACATCCACAAATCAATTTAGTTTAAAATAATCACTTACGGTGTATATTATTTTTACCATCTATTTAAAATGAAGATAAATGTGCTTACTAAAATAATCAGTAATAATAAGATAATAAGATAATGGTTGCTTATATTCACATAAAAAATTAAAGTTTATCCAGACATTTAATACTATAAGACAGAGTATTTTCAACAGTTTTGAGACTTGATCGATTGTTGAGTTCATACTAATGGATGCTGAGAGTGGTGCTTTACAAAAATAGATAATACATAGATTAGGAGAAATGTTGGAAAATCTGAAAATCCTGCTGTAATCCCAAGGCAAGATTAATGTTATTTTTGTGAGTAGAAAAGTCAAGCCAGCAACTGAAACAGCAATTGTAAACTCAAACATTCCGGCCCAATATAATCCATGATATAATGATTTGATTCTTGCATGCTGAGTAATAGTGGTAAAAACATCTTTAAAGTCTTCGTTTCCATAATTAATTATGTTTCTGTAAGAGCAGAAAATCTTGAGTGTGCAAAAAGATGCCGCAGTTTACATCTGCCAGAGACTTAAATCAGCAGCCGTGTTTCTGGAGGTTTCCTTGACAGTGTGTGGTCTGACTATGCCGCACATGGCGCATGGTGCGCATGCTTAGAGCAAAGGCTGAAGAGATGCTCTGTGAGGTAACTCATTGGCCGTGCGCACTGCCAGCATTTGTTGCTGCATGTTTGATTTTGAATTACATTTTAGTTGCTGAGTGTTCAGAATCTTCACTGCTGCAATTTCACCACGATCAGTCCTGCTTCCCGACTTGGCGTCTAGCTCATGACGTAAGAAGCCGTAATCTACCACGTGGATGCATGCACTCTGAATCCATTCGTTACTGGGAATCTTGATTCTGAAAGGGATCAGAACATCAGTGCTCCATTTCCTGAAACTGACACTCTCTTATTCCTCATTATTCTAGTATTTCCTCCTATCCTAAATACTTGATAGGGAAAAGCCCAGGAACCCCAGGGAGACAGAGAGATTGCTAGCAGATCCAAGTCTGCTGAATATGCGGTCCCTCTCCTTCATCTCCATCTAGAGGATGAGCTAGAGTGGTCCAGCAGTGTGATGCCACCTCCCTTTGGAAAAGCCCGTCTCCTGTAGTGTGGCAGGAGGCACAGAAGAATGTTAGAGTTCCCTCTCTGTACCGCATGCTGTCTAGAAAGGCCACCCAAAAGGCCATTCGTTAATATCCAAATGTGTGATGTCTGTATCACATCACTTAGCGATTTTCAAAGATGATTTTTATATGTCTATGTGCTTAGCTATTTTCCCTGCATGTATATGTTTGTATATCACATGCATGTCTAGTGCCCTGGAGGTCAGAAGAAGGCATCAGGTCCTCTGGAATTGAAATTGCAGGTGGGTTCTCTGGAAGAGCAGCCTGTGCATTTAACCACTGGGCCATTTCTCCAGCCCCTATTTAGTAATTTAAACATAAAGAAACTGATATAAATTGGAATAATAGAAAACCAACTGCCAGTGTCCCAATATCGCTCCTTTTTAATCTTTGCTTCAAGTCTATACAGTAGAATACTTTTATCTTTTAGAAAGTCTAGAAATGGAGACAAATGAAGATAAATTCATTATGAAAACCCACAGGAAGCAAGAGCACACACCTGTAAGCCCACTGTCGGGAAGGCACCAGCAGGTGGGGTCTCTGGAGCTGGATGGTCACCCAATCTAGCCAAACATGGAGCTCTACATTACAAGAGGATGTCTCAAAATACAAGGTAGATAGCAGTTGATCAGAGGGTACAGGGGGTAAACATGGGTACTCACTACAGAAGCTTGGCAATCTGTGTTTGACCCCTGGAGCCCACAGGAAGTTAGAAGATGAGAACCAACTCCACCAAAGTTGTCCTCTAACTTCCGCATATGTGCTGTGTTCTATGGAGCCCACACATGTCATGCACACATGTACAGTATTAACAAATTTTTAAATTAATTATTTAAAAGGTGGAGAACAGACACACACACACATACACACACATACACACACACACACACACACACACACACACACACACACAAAGAAAGATATTCTAGAAAGCTTCTCCAGAGAGTTTGGATCATTTATTAATTACTGACCTATTACAGTATAGACTGAGCATATATCTTTTGAAATATTTGAACACAGAGGTGTAGCTCCTGAGCGCTGAAGTCAGAGTGTCATTGGTGGGAGCTAAGCTGTTTCTTATGCCTGCAACACTGTGGGGAGGAACTGACTTTGCATTCCTACAGTGTGGGACCAAAGAAATTGTATCATAAAACTATCAAACTGTCCTTAGAGTTTGAATGACCTGGAATCATATACTTGAATAGTTAATCTTCATTTGCTGCTGCTGCTTGGGGAGGTTTTGAGATCATTATAAGGTGACAGGGTTCACCTAAAGCTCTAGAAAGCAGGACTTAAAGCTGATAGCCACTTTCTGCCCGAGCTTCCTGCCTGTTGCTCCTCTGAGATGTAAGCAAGCAGCCTCGTGCTCCCATTTCCACATATGTAAATCACCAAGACGGCAAGACCACGAAGATGGACCATGCCCAGTGAAGCCGTGAGCCAAAATAGATCATTATTCTCTTAATTAAGTACACTTGGGTATTTTAGCACAGCGATGCAAATAATAGAACTACTGAGGTGCTAAATGCAGTGCCTTCATTTAACATAGGGTTACCTCCATAGGTTTTGTATGTTTCTGTCTCTAATTCTTGCAACCCAGAGGAGTTCTCAGCATCTGACTCAACCTATATCAAACTCTATAGTCAGTTGAGAGCTGATTGGACATGACTGCAGTGCTAAAACTGCATCAACCCGGGATAGCACTGTGGCAAAAGGACAGGATAACCATCCCCTTTCTTATGAGCTCTGGGCCTTTAAGTAAGGCCTTCATACTTGAGGCTCAGCCCTCTCACACTGAGAGAGGAGTGCATGCATGTCACACAGTTATCAGGGGAATTAAAATAAATCATTATAAAAATTAAAACCTCTGAACACTAAACTGAGAAAGGTAAATTTTCTTCACTTGGGACACAATAAGAAGGTTAAAAAAAAAAAAAAAAAAAAAAAAAAAAAACAACCTACACAAATCTTCAGGCTTTCTGACTGAGCTCCCTCAGTTCTACCTTGTTCCCCTAGAGCAGTAGTTCTCAACCTTCCTAGTGCCACAACCCTGTAATGCACGTCTTCATTTATGGTGACCCCGTCACCCATGAAATCATTTTTATTGGTACTCCTTAACTGTAATTTTGCTACTGTTATGAATCATAATGTAAATGTGTGTTTTCCAATAGTCTTAGACAACCCCTGTGAAGTGATCTCTTGAGCCCTAGAGTAACCCCCTCCCCCATCTTACCTGCCAGGGAAGCATTTGCTCACTAGTCAATGGGTTTTAGAGATGGAAGGCGTCTGTCTTTTTTCATGCTCACTGTCCATCTCAGAGATAAACACTGAATCATTCATGCTCAGGAAATAATTTGTTAATTAAAGAATTATTTTTAATCCTGACTTGGATTTTACACACATATTCAAGTATCAGATGTCACGGGTACACACAAGTATGCCGACATGTACATTTGCCACATGCCACATTTGGATGCACCATTGAAATTAATAAAAGACTATTTTGTAAAATGTAAATGATAAGCAATAGAAATGATCATTTATGCTCTTCTTTGAAGTATCTGTGTTGATTCTTTAATAATATAATCTATACAAAAATATAGAGCCCTGGATTGGATCATGAGAAAAGAAATGATTGAATGCTTGAATGAAAGCCTGAGTTCTCTTAGCACTAATATAGAATACATCAACTCTTGGAATGAATGGTCAAGAAAAACGTCCACACAGGATCACAGAGACAACTGGACTCTGAGGAGTTCTGGCACAGCCAGGACCACAGGAAGGACAGGCTCCAGTCAGATTTAGCAAGGGCAGGTAGCACTAGAGATAACCAGATTGGGGGGGGGGAGAAGCATAAGAAAATAAACAACACAAACCAAGGTCACTTGGCATCATCAGAACCCAGTTCTTCCACTATAGCAAGTCCTGGACACACCATTACACCAGAAAAGCAAGATTCAGATATAAAATCACTTCTCATGGTGATGATACAAGATTTTAAGAAAGACATAAATAGCACCCTCAAAGAAATACAAGAGAACACAAGTAAACAGCTAGAAGCCCTTCAAGGGGAAACACAAAAATCCCTTAAAGAACTACAGGAAAACACAATCAAATAGGTGAAAGAAATGAGCAAAACCATCCAGAATCTAAAAATGGAAATAGAAACAATAAAGAAATCAGAAAGAGAGACAACCCTGGAGATAGAAAACCTAGGAAAGAAATCAGGAGTCATAGACGCAAGCATTCCCAACAGAATACAAGAGATAGAAGAGAGAATCTCAGGGGTAGAAGACACCATAGAAAACATTGACACAACAGTCAAAGAAAATACAAAAAGCAAAAAGCTCCTAACCCAAAGCATCCAGGAAATCCAGGATGCAATGAGAAGACCAAACCTAACAATAATAGGTACAGAAGAGAGTGAAGACTCCCAAGGTAATGGGCCAGTAAATATCTTCAACAAAATTATAGAAGAAAACTTCCCTAACCTAAAGAAAGAGATGCCCATGAATATACAAGAAGCCTACAGAACTCCAAATAGACTGGACCAGAAAAGAAATTCCTCCCGTCACATAATAATCAAAACACCAAATGCACTAAACAAAGAAAGAATTTTAAAAGCAGTAAGGGAAAAAAGGCAAGTAACATATAAAGGCAGGCCTATCAGAATTACACCAGAATTCTCACCAGAGACTATGAAAGCTAGAAGATCCTGGGCAGATGTCATACAGACCCTACAAGAACACAAATGCCAGCCCAGGTTACTATACCCAGCAAAATTCTCAATTACCATAGATGTAGAAAACAAGATATTCCATGACAAAACAAAATTTACACAATGTCTTTCCACAAATCCATCCCTACAAAGGATAATAGATGGAAAACATCAACATAAGGAGCAAAACTACACCGTAGAAGCAAGAAGGTAATCTTTCAACAAGTCCACACAAACCCAATTCTACATCTTACAACAAAAAAACCCCAGAAAGTGACAATTACTTTTTCTTGGTATATTAATATGAAAATTAATATTACCAACATATCCTAATCAATCGAAATCCAATACTATGAGGAATTAGAAATTCGTTGTCATCCAATGGCCTCTCTAATTTGGTAACTGGAGAAATAGGTCCAATATTGTACAATCTATACACTTTCAGCTTCTTTGTTTATGACAGTGTCTTGCTGTGTAGAACATAAGGGTCTTGAAATCTTGTTTCTCCTATCTCAGCCTCTCTATTACTAGTATTGTTTATTTCATGTCTTTATACTATACTATGGTTTTCAGAACAGCTTATATATTTCAAAAGTATTTATATACTCAAAAGAAACATAGACAATTACCAAGGGAGGTTGCTTATAAGAGAACAACAAAGAGTAAGACTGAATCCTTTGCTTGATGCTTATAACTCTTGTATCAAGTTTGAAGAAAAAGTCTTTGTAAGTTACTCTTTCTCTGAGATGAATGCTTTTCCAAATTATCACAGCTAATGAACCAAATTCTTACCCTCACCTAATGTCTGTGCCACCCTCTAAGCAGAACCATTGTTCATTGAAACAGTTGGTGAATGACTTTATGGATAGATCATCTTAATACCTATACCATTTCTTAAAAGAATGTAAGCTGTTCTCTGTGGGCTGAGAATAAAGTCACTCACTCAAGTCAAATAGTTTTTACCATAGCAGGAAGTCTGTATCCAAAAATCGAGCCTAAAATTCATTTCTTGGTGCAACAGAACTATCAACTCTCAGCTTAGCTACGATGGAGGTAAAATCCTTTGGTGATGTGAGGGTCATTGAAGTACAGCCTTATTACAATGAAATCCAATGTCTAAAAAGTGTTCTTATTTTGGGCTTGTACCACAGTAAGAGCCAAGATTTTAAACTCTACTAAGTACAAAACAAACAAACAAAAAGACTTTATATATTTATGTTCATTTAGGAAAATACTAGTAGTGATGTATTATTTTGAAGTATACAGTTAATATGTTTGAAGTTATTTAAAATTTATATTGAGAAAAATGTATTTTCACTATTGCTGTAGACAAGCATCTACATAAGACTGTTAAACTGATTGTTGTTTTATATCAAACAACTTTTATAATATTTTTATTGTTATAATATTTTATAAATTTTAAGGAGTATGACAAAAAATATATTGTAGGTATTGAAGGGGGGTCTCTGGGAGGAGTGGGGGTACAAAAGGTAAACAAGAATGTGATTTAATTCTATTTACTTAAAATATGTTTTTAAATGTTAACAAATTCAGATAAATTGAAATCATGTAACTTTTCTCATCATAATGCAATAAAAGTTTTTAAAAAAAAAGAAAAGAAAAAGAAAAATATCCAATACCCTTAATTTCTAAACAAGCTGCCTTCACCATTATTGTCTCTGCTTACACAGTGCTGGGTCATCCTAATAGAAAATGCTGTGGTAACTTTCCAGTGAGGAACAGACGTCTCTTATACTGAGTAGATAAGAACTCCAGATTGCTGATTCTGCTGGATCTGCACACCAATCCAGCAGGAAGACTAGGCAATGTGGAGAAGCCAGGAAGGCTTTAGCTTCAGGAATATGGTGCTCACAGGATACACTGGAAAGAAACTAGCTTTGAATCAGACTGTGTTCTTCAGCTCATCCCTATGGAAGAGTTTATTGATTATGTTGGCTACAACAAAAGACAGAGAAGGGCTTTACTAGACGACCAGAAAAAAATAAAATGTCATTTAGAGCACACTTGAAGACTTGTTCTCAAGTGGAAACTCTGCCACTGGTGAGTGGATCCACACCGAGAATATTGAGGCTTTTCTGCCCATAATCAGATTGTTTTCACTGCCTGTTTGTACTGGCTGGTTTTGTGTGTCAACTTGACACAGACTGGAGTTATCACAGAGAAGGGAGTTTCAGTTGGCGAAGTGCCTCCATGAGATCCAGCTGTGGGGCATTTTCTCAATTAGTGATCAAGGGGGTAGGGCCCCTTGTGGGTGCTACCATCTCTTAGCTGGAAGTCTTGAGTTCTATAAGAGAGCAGACTGAGCAAGCCAGGGGAAGCAAGCCAGTTAGGAACATCCCTCCATGGCCTCTGCATCAGCTCCTGCTTCCTGACCTGCTTGAGTTGCAGTCTGGACTTCCTTTGTGATAAACAGCAATGTGGAAGTAAGCTAAATAAACCCTTTGCTCCCCAACTTGCTTCTTGGTCATGCTGTTTGTGCAGGAACAGAAATCCTGTCTAAGACACTGTTCATGGTCTCATGTGAGCCACTGAACCTTATACAGACATAGAGGATACTGTGACCAGAAACCCAATCCTTACATCTGAGCAGAACAGATCTATGTAGGAGTTCCTGCTTAGAGCATAAACAGTAACAAATGCCTGACTAAAGGTTCAAATCTTCATAGGTCATAGCCAATGAAATACAGGGTTCACAATTTCTCTTCCAAAAGCTCTTCAATTCTCAGTTGTCTTAGGGTTTCTATGGTGTGAAGAAACACCAGGATCATAGCACCTCTTATAAAGGAAAGCATTTTGGAACTAACTTACAGGCTCAGAGCTTTAGTACATTATTGTCATGGCATGGTAGCACATAGACGGACATGGAGCTGGAGAAGGAGCTGAGAGTTCTACACCCAAATCAGCAGGCAGCAGGAAGAAAAAAATTACACTTGGTCTAACTTAAGCTCCTGAAACCTCAAAGCCTGCCCCCAGGGAAACATAATCCTCCCACAATGCCATACCTACACCAATAGAGCCACTCCCTGTGGGCCTATGGTAGCCATTCACATTCAAAACCATTGTATCACCCCACATGGAGTAATGGTCAATTGTGAAAAATTCTGCTGTCGACGACACCTATAGCCTCCATGGGCACCCACACTCATGTGCACCGACCACATACATGTACAGGCATGAGATCCTGTGGACTGGATCTTTGTCACTACTGTACAACTGTACTGGTCCCATCTGTACTTGGTTAAAATCTGAAAAGTACCTATCAATAGTGTGTAAAGACACAGTGGTCACTGGATTCAATCAAATGCAGGTTTCCACAGCTCAATATACCTTTATAAAGCACACGCTTGGCTGGAGTGATGGCTCAGTGGTTAAAAGCACAGCTGTTCTTCCCAATGACCTGGGTTCAATTCCCAACACCTATAGGGTGGCTCACAGCTTTCTGTAACTCCCGTTGCATTGAATGGAACGCCCTCTTGTGGTCTTCTCCAGAATCAGGTACACATGTGTGATATACAGATGTGCATAAAACAGATAGAATAAAATAATAAAATGTACAATTATAAAAAGAAGTGTTACTGAGAGATGCAACTGTTAAGCATAATTACACAATTTTCATTTTAAAATCCCCCACCACTGGTTGAAATGTGTCTTTGCAGTAAACTTGCCTTAAGTGGGCATAAAAAAAAAGATTAAAATGGTAGAAAGACTAGGAAAGACTGTTGGTGGCCATGGAGTGTGTAGAGAAAGCCAGCCTGGTCGTGAGGAAAGGGATGCTCCCAACACTCGTGAGAGGAAAAACCAAGTAGCAGAACTCAGCTTCATCCCAAAATCAACTGATTCGTTTATAAGGACTTTCCCAAGGGAATTGTTTAAAATCACAATCAATGAAAAGATCTTTAAGAACGGAAAGGGAAATGAATCACTTTAATTCAACCCGATAAGAGCTTCTCTTTATTCTCTGAGTAATAGATCCCTTCTTCCAGACCCTCCAAGGGCAGAGCTCCAGAGTCAGCAGAAAGAGACATTGAGCAATTATTTGTTGAATTTTAATTTGAACAACTGTAGATCAGAATAATTTAGGTCAATTATGATCAGGGATTCATGTCCATGTGATGGCCTCCAGTACCTGAGTTAATGATCCCTCCCTCAATGTAGTCCTGAAAAGAAAACTAACTGAGAGGTCAGAAGAACTCAGTGACTTTTTTTTTTGTCTGTATCCACCATTTAACTAGTGATTATTAATCTCTCTGAGTTGTAGTCTATCCTCTGAAGACTATAGCAAGTATATACAATTGAGCTATTTTGCTAAGCAATGAGAAATTATACCATAAATAACTTAGTAAATATGAAATGCAAGGTGGGTGGCATAGCTCAATAGCTACCAGTTGGTAGTGGTTTGAATATGTTTGGCCCAGGGAGCAGCACTATATGGAGGTGTGGCCTTGTTGGAGTAGGTGTGTCACTGTGGACTTGGGCTTTTAGTACCCTCACCCTGGTTGTCTGGAAGCCAGTATTCCGCTAGCAGCCTTCAGATGAAGATGTAGAGCTCTCAGCTCCTCCTGCACCATGCCTGCCTGGATGCTGCCATGTTCCCACCTTGATGATAATGGACTGAACCTCTGAACCTGTAAGCCAGCCCCAATTAAATGCTGTCCCTATTAGAGTTGCCTTGGTCATGGTGCCTGCTCATAGCAGTAAACTGTAACTAAGACATGGGTTCTTGCCTGTGGAGCACTAAGCCTTAGGACCTAACCTCAATCCCTGGGGATCACCTTCCACCTGGTGGAAGGAGAAACTTGACTCCCACTAGTTGTCCTCTGACCCCACATTTGTGTTGTGGCTCATGTGGGCTCCTGTACATACACATACAGAGGGAGAGAGACTGGGAGGGGGAAATCGCTGATAAATGAAAAAAAAAAAAAAGTAAATGTGAAGTGTCTGGTGACGGTGAATCCACACAGGCCGTTTTCATTAATCACCCTGTATGTGGGTCACGTGAACATTTCTTTAGTAGTGCATGTGAAGATATGTGAAGTGCATGTGGCTGAAAAGTCAAGGCCGTATAATGTTAAGACAAAAAAAGCAGAGGGACTCTAAAGTTACTTTTCCCATTAAGAACACTTCCTCACAGTTTATAACCCCAGTTCAGTTCCAGGGATCCAATCCCCTCTTCTGGTCTCCTTGAGCATTAGGCAAGTACACAGATATCCATTCAGACAAACCTCTATACATAGAAAGTAATTTTTAAAGGTGCAAAAGCAGGTGTACTCAGGAAGAAAACGGTGATACAAGGGCATCCATTAGAACCTTTTTAAAAATGTGCATTTTGGAAAAAATGATTTAGAATATTTTATAATATATAAATATATGTATAGTATAATATTAATCAAAATAGATAATAGTTTTATTTACACATAATGACTAGACTCCCCGCAGGGAAATAAAAATGGTTTTTTTTCTACTTAAACATGCTAAAATACAATCAAACTACTCTAAGAACCCAATATGATCAGACTCATCTGCTACAAAAGCAGTTCTTCCACGTGTTGAAAATGGCCTTGAGTTTGATTGGAGTTTAAACTGTGCCTCCCTGGCCTTTGCTGTCATTAGAAATAACAATAATATATTCTAAGTGTGGCCAGTAAAGGCAAGACTATCAGACCTTCTCAGCGAAATTCAAGTTTACTTTAACCCTAATCTGAGTAAGACTAAAGCAGGAGGACTCCACAGAGGCCAACTCCCCAGAACCTGTGGATTTCCCCCGACCCTTGGTGTTTTCAATACACAGACACATGACTTTAAAACATGAACATCAACATGAGCTGCAGCAGAATGAGTGAAGTCTGTCCACGGGGGGGGGGGGGGGTTGTTCTCTGTCCCTCAGCTGATGTTTCCGTTGCTGTCCATATTTGCTTTCGAATTTATTTGTTGGATATAGAAAGGAATGAGAGCTCATAACCAGTTTAGAAATGTCCAGAGATGAGGACAACATCATTTTAATAACTGAAGTGTAGGAGGGTTTTTAGACAGTCAGTACCACTTCTAAGACAGAGACAATATATATGAGATAAATTGCCCATTTGGCATTTTATTCAAATATTAAAACTTCCTGTTTTTCTCCCTCTTCTACAAGCACAGGCAAAAGTAGTGGTATTCATGTAAACATGGTATTCATACCTATCTTGAGAGCAGGGTCTGGCTGCAGAAGCTACATTCTAATTTTAATGTTGACAGTATTTCATTGCCTCTGTGTGTGTGTGTGTGTGTGTGTGTGTGTGTGTGTGTGTGACTGTGTGTGTGAGTGTGTGTGTGTGTGAGTGTGTGACTGTGTGTGCGAGTGTGTGTGTGTGTGTGTGTGTGTCTGTCTGTGGTGGGTGTTGGTATGTACACACAGGTGAATGCCTACGTAAGCAGATATGGAGGCCAGAAGCTGACATCAGGTTCCTTCCTCTATCACCCTAGACCTTATATTGTTAACAAGAGTCTTTTATTGAACCTTAGTCAGCTAGGCTGACTGGCCAGCATGCCCTTAGAGCTGCCTGCTCGCCTTAGGGCAGGAAGCACAGGCTTGTGACTTCATTCCCAGCTCCTCGTGTGAATGTCAGGATACAGACGCAGATCCTCTCTTCTCACAGCAAGGTTTTTACTGAATAAACACCTCCCCAGTTCTCCTTAGCAGTTTTATTCAGATATTTTAGTTATTAGAAAAATACAAATGTGTATATTAAAAATATTGATTTTCCTATCTCAAACAACCTAGGATTATAGAACTCTACTGCAAAGAAAAAGAAACTGGAGCCAGTAGGATGGACCAGCAGACAGAGCCCTAACCGCGCCGATCTGAGGACCTCAGTGCAAACCTGTGATGTCACAGTGACAGGACAGAACAGACTCCTGAGGTTGACATACACACGTATGTACACATACATACACACATACATGTGCACACTCACATACACTCACACAAACACACACACATTCACACATTTACACAATGCACACCTACATACACATGCATGCATACACTCACATACATGTACACACACTCACACACATATACACACAAATACACATATACACACATACACACACATATGCACACACATCCACACGCATACACATGCATGCACATGCTCACATACACGCACATACATGCACACACACATATACACACACATACATACACACCCGTGCACACACTGACAATAGCAACAATGACAATTTAAAAAAGAAAAAAGAAAAATAAACCAAAATGCACAAGATGATGCGAACAGCTTGGGATTCTCCCTGACTTGAACAGAAATAGCATATTTAAACTATATCCTTAAAAAAGAACTGGAACAATTATATATGTAGTTACTTCTTTTCCTGGAATGGAAGAGTGTATACCATGGTATCTCTGATATCTCTGGCTGTACACACTCATTTTACAGACTGCTTTATAAAGAAGAACAAAGGCAGAAAGACAGTGCTCTTCTGTGTACAATCTTGGGAGTAAAACAGTAGAAAGATTTAGGAACGTGTACAAGCTGTTGGAGCCAAGCTGCAAACAACAGAGAGAGAAAGCCCAGGCTGTGTCCATGCCAGACGCCAAGAAAGATTGGAAGTCTGGGAGGAGCAGGGGAAAGAGGGGGCAGAAGGCAGATCCTACAGAAAACAGCAGAGGGGCGTGGCCAGAAAACAGAGCAATAGAGGGGAGTGGCCCAGACCCTAGACCCTGCCTATTTCTAACTGACTATCTCCTTTCACAGATTGTGGCAGCAAAGTCACAATATCCTCACCCAGGAAATAGAGGTACCACATTTCCACATCATTTCTTTTGTGTTTGGCTCGTGAGCTTTATAGAAGTCTTTGGATGCAGGGCTGAGCATATCTACTGGACCCATTAGTACAGCGAGCCGGCTCAACTCATAAAGACACAAATGTTAATCTTGTAAAGTCAAATTCCTCACCAGGAAGGTTATGCTAACCCTTCCATGAGCACATAAATGGCGAGCACGCAGCCATGAACTTTTCTCCACATCAGCTGTCAAAATAAAGCACATTTATGTCTTCTACTTTTAGAAACAAAACTGGCTTTCGTTCCCAAAAAGAAAATAGCTCGTTATGTTCCTTGACTGTAAAACTTTATATTATGCTTCAGTTAACAAAAGTTCAACAATTACAAAGAAAAACAATTTTCCCAAATCTCTCATGCCAGCATGTGTGTGATACCATGACAAATCTCCTTCAAACATTGTCTATCATTCCTATAAAAGTTCCACAAATGAGACATGCTAACTGTGAAGTTCTGTAGGGTTTTCTCATGTCTCTAGATACACGTACAGAGAATTTCGACTTGTTGATTGGTTGCTTGGTTTGTTGGTTTGTTTTTGAGACGGGATCTTTTGTAGCTTTGGCTGGCTTGGAACTCACTAGGAAGCCAAGGATAACCTTGAATGTTTATCCTCCTGCCTCCACCTCTAGGATGCTAGGATCCAGGTGTGTGTTGCCATACCCAATTTCTCATAGTATTTAATGAGTGTAGTCTCTGCTTTTTATATCCCAATATTTTCTTTAACCATTACATCTATTATGAAAAAAAAAAATCTCAGGTTATTTCAAATCCATCTGTGTTGTGAACAGTGCTGTAAGGAATCACTGCATGTTTGAGTGTGACATACTTTTGCCATTGTTGTGCAATTATTATTGCTTTAAATGGCTACGCTTAGGTGAGAGCCTTAGGTCTAGTGTCAGGTTCATCTGAAAGTGAGCTTCAACAGGATAACAGAGAGGTCTTCCTTTTAGAATATTTGATTGTAAAAATGTCTAAGATTGGTAATATAAAAAAAATACCTGATTTTTAGTTCTAGGAAATCTGAATCAACATCTAGATAATCAGTACTTATCCATACACCAATGATTTCCAAATGACCCATGCATGAAGTTATATAATTCAGTCGAATAAATGAGCCATGTGACACATGAGTCAGGCTGGGTTTTAAACAAATGTTTCCAATTGCTCATCGGGTGTGTTACTGCAGAGTCCACTCTTTGCCAGTTTTTAAAATAACAGCAAAGAAGATCATCCAAGTGTATATGAAAAGATTGTTTGAACATCCTTCCTCTTCAAGATATAGCTATGAGGGCTAAATATTTTATTAATATTTCAATTAAAATGGAGACTGGAGCAGATGTGAGGCTAAAGCAGAGATATTGACCCAGCCAGCCATGGCCTAGCAGGATGATATTTCAGAAATTTACAAAATTGTGAAGCTGTGTGACTTTGTTTCAATATTTAATTTTGAAAATTTGTACTTGAAAATATAAGACGTTTTCAGGAGCTGTAGAGATGGCTCAGCAGTTAAGAAGATACTGCTCTGGAAGAGGAGCAGAGCACCATAGTTTACAACTATGTGTTACTCCAGCTCCAGGAGATTTGCTACCCGTGGTCTCTACAGGCACCTATGCTCCTGGGTACATACTCAAACTCATACACAGACACAACTACACCTATAACTCAAAACTACAAGTAAATCTTAAATCTTCTTTTTCACAAGATAAACAAGTGTCAGTGCTTAAAGGCACTAGGTCTAATATTGCAATCTAAAATAAATTTGCAACTTTTTCTGTGTTGAATTCTAATGTCTCATATGGTGAATATCTGTCTATAACATCTACATAAGGGAAAATTTTCTAAGCTTGAAAATAAGAATGTGAGGAGTTCTGAGTTGAAAGGTGTGAGATACTCAGCTTAGCATAGCACCCATCAAAAAGGCACCTTGAAGAGTCTGATGGACAGACAGCCCACAGCACTCAGGGAAAGGATGTCCAGGGATGCTTTGCTTCCACTTCCAAATCTTGGACATTATGCATATTTTTGACAGTATTTTTTAATTCAGTACTTGAGAGAAAATTTTCGAATGTTCATTGAAGCTGAGTCTTTAAAGAACAATAAATAAGATCACATCTGCTTTAAACTATGGCTTACTGGACTCCATAAGCAGGATGAGAATTCTGAGATACATTGTTATAAGAATAAACCACAAAGCCACAAAGGAGAGCCAGACACAACCAATGTCGTTCTTCAAAACACCAACATCTTGCATATAAAAAGAACAGGTTATCAATGATGACATGCTTAAAGAGAGGCATAAAAGGAATGGTAAGGAAATCTGGAGAGAAAGAGAGAGTGGGGGGGTGACTTTCCCCTGATAATGCAGGACATCTGGCCATTTTAATGAAACATATGGAGCCTAAAGATTGGCTGAGTGCTCCTGCTGTCTTATAGAAACTCAAGAGACTATAGTTTCTTATTTTAAAGCAAACATGAAAAAGAGGATTCTTCATTTTTTTTTTTTTGTACTATAAACTTCATGGTAGATTGAAAGTGCAGGCCTGCCTGACTTCCTGGGCATGTCTACCATAGTTATAGGCCCAGTGTTTACATTTTGTGACAGGCAGGAATGCCAGGTTATTAAGATATGGATCCTAATAGCAGAACATCCTGGAGACTCTGAAAACAAAGGCAGTTAATGTATATTCTCTAAGGACAGCCAGTATTTGGTGGAGTGGATAATAAGAACCAAAGAATGCAACTTGTAAGAGTTTAGGGACCAATTGTTTACATCTTAAAATTAAGCCTAGAGTTAAGCAATCAATCTTTGTTACAATTTAAAGTCAAAACAAGATTGTATTTGGGCAAGGCATAGAAAATTATTGACAGAAAGCTTAGGTACAACTATAGAGATTATTGAATAACTAAGGTACACCATTCAACAAATTTCTTGAAAAGACACATCTGGAGACCCAGTACAGGCCCTGGGGACATTCAGGCGTCTCCAGGATGTTCTTCAGTCTTTGCTGCAGACCTCCCTCCATCCCCTTCTCTCTTTTCCTCTCTGTCTCTCTCTCCCTTCCTCCCTCCTTCCTGTTTCTTTCTCTCTCTGTGTCTCTGTCTCTCTTTGTCTGTCTCTCTCTCCACCTTTCTCTCCTCTCTTTCTTCTTCCTCTCCTCCCTGTCTCTCCCTTTTTTCTTCCTATTCTCCTCTCATTGTGCCTCCCTGATAGCCTGTGTCTCTCTGCTGCCGATGCTGGGGCTGCACAATGTGTCAGTTATAAGGAGGCAATGCATAGTCGTAAGATATTTTATTATAGGAAAGAGAAAAGAAGCTGGCCATGACCATGTGGAGAGAAAGAAAGGAGAGAAAGGAGAGGAGAAGAGAAGGAGAGAGGGGGAAAGAGAGGAAGGAAGCAAGAGAGGAAGAGAGCAAGAGAGAAAGAGAGAAAGCAAGAGAGCAAGAGAAGGCAAGAGAGAGAGGAGGGGGCAAACCTCCCCTTATATTGTGAGGTGGGGCTATTTGTTTGTGGGATGGGGCATACCTAGATGTGGTCAGATGATTGGGAGTAGGGTCCAGCTAGAATGCTGAGAGCTTGGGGCATTGTCTACTTGACAGAACACACATCTCCTGTGGAAGGCTGCGGGGGGGGGGGGACTAAAACAGGAGCCAGGGTCCCAGGAGGTGTGGCCGAACTCCTTCCATCCCTTGCAGTCAGAAATTATTGCCCATTGGAGCTTCAGGGTTCCAGACCTGTTCTCAACTGGGCCCAGGTTACCTGAACAGACCACTGCCCCACACATCCCCTCCCCCCTTTCTTGAATTTTCTCTCTCCTCTCTTACTTCCTCAATCTCTCTCTTTTTCTGTGTCATTTTGTCTCTCTAGCCCCTTCTGCCCTCGTTCCTTTCCTTCTCCTTTTCTTTCTTTCTCTTTCCCTGTGCACGTTTCTCTCAGCTTCTATAAGTTACTGAAGAAGACAGGAAAAGGTAAACGACTCTTTGAGAAGGTTCCACTTGTGTTGAATCTCTAAAAGAGAATGAGCAGTTAGAAAGCTTTGGCAGAGCCTGCTAGACTTGTTTATGTGAGTAATGTTAAATTCTGCACACAATGAAAGGACTCCTGTCTCTAGGAAGCTAGCCACCCCGAGGACAAATTCTGGGATTTATACACACCACCATGCACACTGCACAAACATGCACACATGCACACATATGTACATTGGCATAAGCACATGAATGGATATACACACACTTATACAAGTCAATTTAATGCTGAGTTGGAATAGATTCTTTATGGCAGAAAACAACTGTTGGAGAAAAAGCATTAAAAAGTGTATTTGTCTGTGTATGTGTGTGTGTGTGTGTGTGTGTGCATGTGTCTGTGTGTGTGTGTGTGTCTGTATGTCTGAGTGTGGTGTGTATGTGCATGTGGCTGTGTATGTGGCTGTGGCTGTGTGTGTGTCTGTTTGTGTGGCTGTGGCTGTGTGTATGTGTGTGTGTGTGTGTTTGTGTGGTTTGTGCCCATGTGGCCATGCATGTGGCTGAGGTTGTGTGTGTGTGTCTGTCTGTGTGTGTATGTGTGTATCTGTGTCTGTGTGTGTGTGGCTGTGGTGTATGTGTGTGTGTGTGTGTGTGGCTGTGGTGTGTGGTTGTGGTGTGTGTGTGTGTGTGTGTGTGTGTGT
>JADRCD010223949.1:12621-32294 GCA_019843815.1 Montemys delectorum | reverse complement strand
GTGACCTCTTAGGAGTTATTAACATCCTAATGCTTAGAACCAATGAACTCTACCGTTTCTGTCATAAAGAAGTGGTGGGTAACTGAGGAGGAAGCTCTCAGCCTTCAAAAAGCAGAGCAGAGAGTGTTTCCTCTGACGCTGGTGCTGACAGCAGCTTGTTATACTGTCCTTTTCCTTGAACTTTCACAAGAACCTTTGAATGACAAACCTTTATCTTCCACTAGGAGGTAGATGGGAGGTGCTTTGACAGACCTGGACAGAAGCCCTGAGCTGGGCTGCCGGCAGAGAAGGGACAGAGCGAAAGATAACACTGTAACATTCCTGAATCATAAAGAAGAAGTGGCCAGCCAGAGAGATAGCTGCGGAAGCAAATCCTGTCAGATCCAACCTCCTGAGAGTCCAGCCCTCCATAGCAAACCACAGACAGAACAGTGTGACACCTGCTTCCAACCAGAAGTTACTTTCTGGAGGTTCTGTTTCCCTTCAAGGCCCAGCTCAACTGTTGTCTCAGATCTCTTCCTGTCTCTCATCATTATGTCCTCCCTGGGTATTGTGAGACAGTAGTAGGTGCCAAGCGCTAATGGATAAGTAAGATTTCTATATGAAATAAGTCCATGGAATCTACTAGATGGTAAATGTGCAGAGCTTAACTTTTCACACTCACTAGTGTGGTACCTAGTGTAGAAAAGAAAACCAAGCAGGTCTTAGGAAGTTAATATCATATAACCCTAAAGCTAGGACGCTCCAAGGGCAAGTCTGACCCTGGACTTCAGCGTTGGGAGGACAGAGTTCACCTTCTCTTTCACTCTCTCCTGCTAACTCCAACAGCCCTGGGGTTTGTATGTGAACAGTGCAGGAAGTCTCTGCGAAGTGACGAGAAGATAGCAGAGTACCCAGAGACCTCAGTTCTTTGAGATTTCTTTTTGTGGCATCTGCCCAGACTTGGAGCTGAAGTAGCCAGCAGCCCGGAAGTGACAACTGGTGGAGGCAAAAAGACCACACAAAACCTGTGCCTGCACAAAGAATGAGGACCAGCCCAGCCAGGTAAGGAGCTTTCAGGCTCCAGCAGTGTGGCTACTCTTCTCTGGCAACACATCACAGCAGAAAGTGCAGTTTCAACACGACCATTAGACAGATGCAGAGCCAAAACTTTACCCCTGCCCAGCCGTAATGGGGCACAAAATCCCTGATTGTGCTCTAGGACGCCAAGTAGGGAGCCAAGATAAGCAGCCTAAATTCTCAGCTTGACTCAGGATGGAAATTCGGAATAGGGAAATCCACACCTAATGTCCGTGCCACCCTCCAAGCAGAACCATTGTTCATTGAAACAGTTGATGAATGACTTTATGGATAGACCATCTTAATACACACACCATTTCTTAAATGAATGTGACCTGTTCTCTGTGGGCTGAGAATAAAGTCACTCACTCAAGTCAAATAGCTTTGACCATAGCAGGAAGTCTGTATCCAAAAATTGTGCCTACAATTCAGAACTGTCAACTTTCAGCTTAGCTATGATGAAGGTAAAATCCTTTAGTGATGTGAGGGTCACTGAAGTACAGCCTTATTACAATGAAATCCAATGTCTAAAAATTGTTCTAATTTGGGCTTGTACCACAGTAAGAGCCAAGATTTTAAACTCTACTAAATACAAAACAAACAAACAAAAAGACTTTATATATTTATGTTCATTTAAGAAAATACTAGTAGTGATGTATTATTTTGAAATATACAGTTAATATTTTTGGAGTTATTTAAAATTTATATTGAGAAAAATGTATGTATTTTCAGTATTGTTGTAGACAAGCACCTACATAACACTGTTAAATTGATTGTTGTTTTATATCAAACAACTTTTATAATACTCATTTTTATTGTTATAATATTTTATAAATTTTAGGGAATATGACAAAAAAGATATTGTAGGTATTGAAGGGGGGTCTCTGAGAGGATCTGGGGTACAAAAGGGAAACAAGAATATGATTTAATTCTATTTACTTAAAATGTTTTCAAATGTTAACAAATTCAGATAAATTGAAACCATGTAACTTTTCTCATTATAATGCAATAAAAGTTAAAAAAAAAAAGAATAGGGAAATCATAGCTCTTGCTGATATTATCAGCTCATTTTGGTGTGTCCCTAGCTCTTTGTGTTCCTAGGTTCAAGCACTGAGGTTAACCAGACCCTTTTGCTCAATTCAAAATAGAAATCACGAAGAGAGAAGCAATAACATCCAGATGAGGCTGTACTGGGGGTTGTCCTCACAAAGGAGACTTTGGAAGAAAAGTTACTTAATGCTCCCCCACCCTCCCCGCACACAGGATGTGAAGGGCAGATCCTGCACAGACAGGAAGTAGATGCTGGTACAGCCAGTTGTTGCAGAAGGCCCCAGGGCTTCTGCACCACTCTCTTTGGTTCTTTGTTTTCAGCACTGTGTTTGCAGTTGGCAGAGTGGTGTGCTTGTGCATTGGGTTCCTCTGTGATTGGCTGGTAAGAGACAGCTCAGGTGCCAACCTTCACGGCTCAGGTCCAGACTTAACTGTATTTGTGACTGACTGCAAGGAAACTTGGGGAAGGGCTCAACGACTCCTGAGCCTGGAAATTGGTAGAAACCATTCCTTGAAACCATTTTGCTTTTGGTTGGAAACCCTGGTGGGAGAATTAGGACGTTCTTGCTGTGGGTTAGCACTGCTTTACTAGGCAGAGTGTCTGCTCCTATTGGAATCAGAGAAGACTGTGTGGGAAGCTTGTAATTTCATTTCCACCCACCAACAACAGTGTTCCCATCCTCTCTAATTACAGAGTAGCTCCAGAGGAGGTCCTATAACAATCTTCACCCTCTTTGGTACCAGGAGCCTAGTAAGAGTCTGACCTTTCCTGCTGAAGTGGTGTCTGAGAAAGCTGATTAAATCAAGTTTCTATACGAATCCTACAATCTAATGCCCCAAACCTCCCCATTTAAAAGTAAAATAATTCGACCAGGAGAGTCTCAACTGGATAAAAAGATGAATAATCAATACCAACACTGATATTATAGGCATGTAAGATTTTTCTGACAAAAATCTTTTTTTAAAAAAAAGATTATATATTGGGGCAGTGGTGGCACACTCCTTTAATCCCAGCACTTGGGAGGCAGAGGCAATATACATATATAATCTTTTATTGTTGTTTTTACACACATATACACACACACATATATATAATTATGTGTGTGTGTATGTGTGTGTGTGTGTGTGTGTGTGTGTGTGTGTATGTACACTGTAGTTGTCTTGAGACACACCAGAAGGCAGTATTAAATCCCATTACAGATAATTGTGAGCCACCATGTGGTTGCTGGAAATTGAACTCAGTACCTCGGGAAGAGCAGTTAACCACTGAGCCATCTCTCTAGCCCCCTGACAAGAATCTTAAGGCATCCATAATAAAAAAATAATCCTGCAATGAAAAATTACAAATCTAGCTGAGAGAAATTAATAGAAAACTTCAGCAAGAAAATAAACATAAAGGAAATTTAAATACAATTTTAGAACTTAAATATAACAAACTCAATGGATGTGGTTAACAGAAAATTGCAGGATGCCACGGACTGGGTTGCTGCCAGGACCTCTTGTTCCGTGGGGTGATTAGAGTTCTGGCCTGGTGGGCAAAGAATTCGGCGAAACGACACAGAGAAGTGCTGAATCTGAGTGTATTTGCACAAAGTAAAAATCAGGCTTATATAGTATACAGAAACAGGGCTAATGTCAGGGATCATGTAGGCAGGTAGTAGTCACATCAAAGTCAGTAAGATCAAACATCCAGGTGTAAATGATTCCTTTGGAAGAGCAATAGTGCTCTTCCCCACTGGGCTATCTTGGCAGTCCTGAGCAAATTCTCTTGGTCTGAAGCAGGTAAGCACCAGGAGGTCCCATTCTAGCAGCTCCTTGGGAACGGCTTGGCTTGTAATGCAAACATTAGTTCAGGAAGCCTTTCAGCTACTCTCTAGTTTGTAAAGCAGTTCTGCCTTGTGTGGCACTGCTCTTAGAGTTCTAACTATGTTTACAGATAGCAATAATGCCTGACCTCTATTGCTAACTCTGGGGACACCCTGTCTGATAAGGCAGCTTCCTTGTAAAAATTCCAAGCTAGTAACAGCTAGGAATTCAATTAGGATCATTGAAACACTGTGGAGGCCAGGAAATAATGTTTAATCTCAGTTTTAGCCATTTATGAATCATTTCTTAGGGCACCTATATGCCTGAGCAAAAAAAGCATGCAAAACTCTCCACAGACTTTTGCAGAGACCAATCTGGAACACATCTGAGTTAGGAGATACCAAGGTATGAATACCCAGGAGGCTAGGGTAGCTCCCTTTGAAGCTGCACGCCTCAGGTCCATGATCAGGCTTTCAAACGTGACACTCAGAATCCACTGGAGTGACGTGTGGGTGTGGCAGGAGGAGACAGAAGAACTAAAAGTGAGTGACAGCTGATTTGTCACTGGAAGCCATGAAGGCCTGAAGGAGGTGGTGTGGTATTTTCCAAGTGCTAAAGAAAGATCATCAATTTAGAATTATATATTGAGCAAAAATGTAAAAACGGATAGTAAGAATATTCTTACAGGAAGGAAAACTTTAAGAATTATTGTCATCAGAATGTCCCTCAATGACATATGACATGCATGTTCTAAGTAGAAAGGCTAGAGGAAGAGATCTAGAGTATCAAATAGGAAGGACAGACAAGGGAAAGAATAAAATCATCCGTAATTACTGTGATGTTTGTATATGCTCGGCCCAGTGAATGGAACTATTAGAGGGTGTGGCTCTGTTGGAGTAGGTGTGTCACTGTGGTTGTGAGCTTTGTCCTAGCTGTCTGGAAGCCAGTATTCTGCTAGCAGCCTTCAGATGAAGATGTAGAACTCCCAGCTCCTCCAGCACCATGCCTGCCTGGATGCTGCCATGCTCCTGCCTTGATAATGGACTGAACCTGTTAAGCCAGCCCCAATTATATGCTGTCCTTATAAGACTTGCATTGGTCATGGTGTCTGTTCACAGCAGTAAACCCTAACTAAGACAATTACCCTTTCTTTGTCCTCATTAGTTTTTAAACTGTGTTTGGTTGTTGCAATGAACAAGTGAAAAGGATGACATCGCAGTTCAAAGCAGCCACCATTGGGAGAGGTAGCACTGCAGAGAAGTAGGATGATGTTATTCTTCATCGCTAACTCAGCTAGATGAGGAATCACTTAGGAGACACGTCTGAGTATTTTTGTGTTTTCAGAGAGGTTTGACTGAGAAGGGAAGAAGCATCCTTAATGTGGGTGGTACCATCCCATCGTTTGGGGTCCTGACAGAAGCCATGAGCTTTTGGCCCCAGAATACCAAGAGAGAGTTGAATTGCCAGAAGCCAAAGGTTTTGGTGTCTTCATCAGTTACCTGGATGTCAGAGCTGGCCTAGGACAAAATCCACAGCTGAAGTGGGAAGCATCGGCTCTCTTCTCTCTATTGATGGAATAACAGGACATAGCACGATCAATTCTTCCTTGAACAATACAAGTGATTGCTATTCAGTGAATAAGAAGCAAGTAGTCATCATACTGATGAAGGAATTTGTTACTATAATTGAAAACCACACATACAATTCTCTAGGCTCATATGGGTTTGCTGGAAAATTCTACTAAACACTTAATGATACATTGACTTTTTTTTTTTTTTTTTTTAATTAAAGACAGGGCTTCTCTCTGTGTGGCCTTGGCTGTCCTGGAACTTGCTTTGTATTTTCCAGACTAGGTTGGCCTTGAACCTCTGCTCTGTGTGCTGGGATTAAAGGCTTGCACTATCATGCTCTTGCACTATCATGCTAGATTGGACATAGATTGTTATACAATCTCTTGCAGGCAAATGACAATGAGATGACACTGTCCAGGTCACCTTTCAAAGTTAGTCCCACCTGATGCCAGGGGTGAGGAGAAAGCTGCAGATCAGTGGCCATGAGAATACAAGGGAAAAAAAACCAAGACATCACCACACATAGTTCAGAAGACCGTCTGTGTACCAGGCCAAGGTGGGGGCCTCATTCTGAGCATTCAAGGTCAGCTCAGGATCTGGAAGTCAAATGTATTAGGCTAAAGAAGAAAAATGATGTGATCATATCAGTCGTACAAACGATTACCTGGTAATATTTAATGCCCATTCATGATAAAAAGAAATCTCCTAGATTTCTTTTACATAAGAAATACATAAGCCCTTTGCCTTATTAACCAGAGCCCCATGAGGTAAGAGAGCTTACCAGGACAGATGTGACCCTTAAGGGGCAACAGGAGGAGCCTGTCTGATGACGGACAGGCTGTGTGGATATCGGTATCCTGAGGTGAAACTATGTGAGTGTCAAAACACCGCCACAAGAGTAAGAGTGCGTCATATAACTGCATCTAAACCACACATGACACTGTCCAGGTCACCATGGAGTTAGTGCCCTGAATGACTACTTTCATAAAATTCCAAGGCAAGTTCACCTATAGAAGACAGAACTCAGAACAGAGATACCTGCTGGCAGAGAGGGATTATTATTTTTTTTGGGGGGGGGGGAGATATTTTTGTGTAAAGATTTCATGTGCAAATATACAACTGATGTAGTTTAGTGTATATTATTTATAATGCTACATATGCCTAATAGTAATATAATATAAAGAGATCTAATCATATAGGTAAATCTAGGCAAGACTATACTGGTTTCAAAAATTATTTTCAGCCCCTCTACTAGGACTCAGATATAAATACCAGCAGCATCTTCTCTCCAGTGTCCAAAGGTGGTCTAATGCCTTTTAAATAAACACTCGCTACAAGATGTTATCATGAGTGATTCTGCCAAAATCCTGGTGATTCCACACACCTCGTAGATAAAGTGCAGCTGTGGGCCTAAAAGATTTATGAAGAAAGACAAAAACATCTTGATATTCCCGAGGGGGGAAATCCTTGAAATCATGACGGGCCTTTCTCTGTACCCCTCATTCAGCACAAGTTGACATCCCAGAAGAAAACCCCAAAAGAACCAAGAGATGGTATTGGTGATCAGAGAAAGAAAGAGACTTGTGGCTAAGGACAGGGAGGAGAGTGGACGCAGCAGACCCTGCAGTGACCCAAGAGCGCCAGCAGAGGCCGGCTGGAAATGTTCTAGGAATGGGTGGGCCCTGGGGTCTCAGCGGGTACAGGGTCATAGCAGTGCCTGAGGCTGAGTAAATGGCAATCCTTTTGTTTTTCTGAGGCCGGAATGAAACTCCCTTTATCAGGAAAACAGGGTATCCTGCATCACGATGAGCTTAGGCCCCGTTACCAAAAGACAGCCAGTACACTGTTACACACTAGCAGTGTGCAGGTTATGCTAGACCATCCTGCATCACAGGCCTGAACCAGCTCATCCTCACCCTGTGACAATCTGCCTCTCACCCCAAATGCCACCCCCTGTTATGTCTCTCTCTCTCAGGGACCTCTCTAATTTAGCAGTGATTAATTTAAATAAAAAGCCTAACACCAGAATCAGGCAAATATGTTTAATTTTTTTTAAAATAACTGATGGCAAAATAAAATATTTACATCACATCATACTGTGTAAACATGTAAGGTCTCTGTACAAAGAAATATACATGCAAAAATAATGTAAAAATTTTAACTGAAATAATCAAAGAAAACAGTACACAAATAAAAGTTATGAGGTTACAGATACACATCCAGTTTTTGAATCCAATTTCTCTTAAAAAGTTTCTGTACAATTTTACAAGAAACAAACAAAAAACCCAACAGAAGAATAAATAAAATACACCGGAAACTGCAAAGCTTAATTATGCCAGTTTATGGCTCACGACCCAGATGTCTGGCTGGCTTGGGAAGCAAGCTGGTTTCTTTTTTTTTTCTTTTTTCTTTTTTTTCTTTTTTTTTTTTTTAGTGTATTTCACACAATAAAGATAAAAAGACATCCAGAAAAATCCAAGCTTGCCAGAAATCCAAATTCTTGTGTTGAAGGGCTTCCCACACCAGCGCCAGCTCCGCCACAGTGACTTGGGCACTGCGTACCAGCGTCACGGTGGCCAGTACTCAATTGGCTTTCTTACCAAAAGCTTAAAATCCAGCCAATTTTTATACAGAAAGTTGAATGTCAAAAAGTCTAAAAAGTAGTAAATGTTCAGACTGATTCTGGGAAAAAAATAATACTTTGGCATTCTGAATAATAGCATAATAAAATTTAAAACATTACCCTATTATCCAGTTTTATATTCAGAGTATGAAATCACTTTTTACAGTCCTCAAAACTGACAAATTTCACGAAGAGTTAGGTGTCCTTGACAGATGGCACAGGGCTACAACCCACCCCCAACACACACAGAACCATCAAGCTCCCTTGCGAAGTATGTGCTTTTCTATATATTTATTACAGGTGCAACAGAAGTCTTCATAAATAGTCGCAGAAAATGTTAAAGCCACAACATTGCACATGGTATGAAATTAAAAAAAACAAAAACAAAAACCAAACAAATCAAAAACCCCCCAATGAGTGCATTTACAGTATTTTCATCTGACTGTATACCGCTCAACAATCTGATTGACGGTTTGGGGTGGGGTTGGGGAGGGGGCAGTGAGGCTGGACCCAATCTCAAGTCTCCATTGGATGGGCAGACCCCATCAGACTCCCCGAGAGGAAGGCCCAGGCGGTGGGTGGGGAAGGGGTGGAGGATGCCAGACAAAAGGCAGGAAGAGTCTTATGTACAAGTAAGGCCTACATTTCATCAGAGCAAAACCATTCATTATATTTTATGCAAAAGATTGAGGTTGAATGCACGCTTCAGAAGCCAAGTCTGGTGCCCAGACGAGGCAGCTGGAAAAGCTCAGTGCCAGGTGGACGCCAAGCACTGGCTGAGGCCATAGGAGTGGCTGCCACCTGGCCAGTCTTTCCCAGAAATGCACAGTATCTCAGTTTTGTGTAACACCAGTGGTTTGAACATAGGCATGTGTTTCCTTGAATAAATCTTGAAAATGTTAAATTTGCAAAATTCTATCCATGTTCATTTAAAAAAGTATCTCTTTATTATTATTATTATTTTTTTTTTTGCAGGAACCTGAATAAAATACTGTGATACAGCAATGCGGTCTCTGCCTGTGCAGAGTGTAACTGAAGGTCCTCCACCCCAGCGCAGCTTGCAGCTCTGAGCCCAAGCGCTGCTGAGCACAGCTCACTTGGAATGCCATTTCACACGATGAACAGCCGGCGGCCGGCCACTTAGTTTGGTTTGGTTTCCTCTTCATAATTCAAATTAACAGCTGATTGGCAGGTGAAAGAGAATGAGAAAGAACTTCAAGATAGGTCAAACTCTAGGCAGAAGCCTGCTCTGTAAGAAGTTTTTAATGCTACGGATAGGTCGAACATCATTCTGGTGTTTGCGCCGCTCAATGAAGGAGGTCAGTCTGGACGTGTCGAGGACGCCCGTGCCTTTGCCGCTGCCATTACCCGCCTGCAGCCACTGTTCCTGCAGGGCCAGTGCAGCCGAGGGACGCTTGGCGGGATCCTCCTGCAGGAGGAAGCACACGAATTCCTTGGCCTTCTGGCTAACTCCTTGAAAGTAGTCCTCTGGGAAGCTAAAGTCCAGCCGGCAAATATTCAGGCAGGTCTCTTCCACGCTGTCATCCAGGAAGGGGGACACGCCGCTGAGCAGCACATAGGTGAGCACCCCAACACTCCATGTGTCCGCAGTTAGGGAGACAGGGTTCCCAAGGATGATTTCCGGGGCTGCAAACTCGGGGTTCCCCAGCAACTGGTGGATGTAGTAGGTGGTGTTGAGCTGGACAGCGTCTCCAAAGTCAGTCAGTTTAATGGTTGGCTTGGCCAAACTCTGATCCACCAAAATGTTCTCAGGCTAGAATGTAGGGGGAGACACCATCATTTGCAAACATCCCTAACCCATGCTCTCAGTCTGACCACTGTCAGGATCCTACAGTGAGGTGGAAGTCAGCCACACAACTGCCACTCAAAGGAAGTTCTCTGGGCCAGTGAGGGAACAGGCTGGAGAGGAACAACCCCCTAGGGGTGGCTCTCAGTTTTAGGGTTCAAATAGCCTAACTTAACATTGTCTTCTCTTCCTAAGGCATCCGTAAGTGGGTAGATTCCCTGCCAACTTGGCAGCACTGGCAAGAGCTTCCTAAGCATCTTCTGACCCAACAGATTTAACTACTAATACTTTCCAGCTGAGTTTACTGAAGGCCACTCAAGGAAAGAGATCAAGAATCTGCTCCAGTGTCCTCCTCTCCCCAGTTGCCTCCAGGCTCTCGGGAGCAAGGCTCTCGAATCCCATGTGACCTGTCTAGACCCGCCCTTGATCAGCCCCGGGCCTGCCAACCTTTAGGTCCAGGTGTGCTATCCTGCAGTTGTGAAGGTATCGGACGGCTTCCAGAACTTCCCCCAGGTGCGCTCTGACCTTCCCTTCGGTGAGGCTTCCCCACCGGACCACACAGTCTAGGAGGCGACCTTGGTCAGCCCTACAAGGCAAGAAGGACAGTTCTCATGATGCCTTTCAATTCACAGGCCATTTTAGGGAGATATCACCCCTCCGGACTGTACCTCCACTGGATGGCACAGTACAGGGAGGGGGCTCTGGCCCCCTCACTGAGATGATCCAAGTGGGTGATGGGTGGGGAGAGCTGCAGCCAGGGATTGCAACCATGTTGTGTGTTGCTATGGCAAGCTGAGCAGTGTCTATGCATGGGTGTAGATAACTGCTGTAATAAGGACGGCATGACACACTTAGTCTATGCTTCCTTCCTGACTTGTAAACCACGCCAAGTGAAGACGGATGAGGTCGTGCTGTAAAAAGCCACATGCTAGGGCAACAGACTCACGCTTAATCCAAAGCTACCCTAATTTGAAGTAACTTTTAATATTAAAAAAATTCAAGGTTCTAAACCTAACTTTAGTAGTAGTCTATTCATCTGACCTTCAGCACCCCGAGAAGGATGTGTCACTGTCCTGTTTCAGAGATGAGGAAGCAGAGGCAGAGATAGCATACACATTTTCTAAGGTTTCATGGCTCATGAAGAGATGCTAGTGGATGGAGACTGCTCTGCACACCCGCTGTTCTCAAAAGACAAGTTCCTAGGAAGAAGAACCACCTGCCCAGCAAGGGATGGCCATTAGTGGGAACTGAGATGCTCCAGGGAAAACTAATTCTGTTAATAGTTGGGTGAGGTTGCACCGTGGTGGTTAGATACGCATGACCTCCATATGCTTTAGATATTTGAATGCTTGCTCTCCAGCAGGCAGAACTGTTTGGGAGGGATTAGGAGTTGTGGCCTTGTTGGAGATGTGTCACTAAGGGTGGGCACTGAGGTTTCAAAAGCCCACACCATTCGACCTCTCCTCCCCCTCCCTCTCTCTCTTCCTTGTGCTTATGGATCAGACAGATGAAGTGCTCAGTTACTACTCCAGCACCATGCCGGCCGGCCTGCCTGACATCATGTTTCTGGCTATGCCAGTCATGGACTCTAACACCACGGAATGGTGAATCCTTAATTTCAATGACTTCTTCTATGTCTTGGTCTTGATGTTTTGCCATGGCAATGGAAAAGTTGCCCAGAGATATATCATGCAACTTCCCAGTAAAAAGAAGTAAGAACTGGGGGTGTGGTCAGTGATCTAGTCCTTGCCAGGACATAGAAGGCACTGGGTCCAACTTTACACTGTAAAATAAGCACATTTCCTTCAACATGCCTGCCCTATTCACTGCGAATCTACAGTTGAAAGAGATGAAACCTTAGCCAAAGGCTGTGATGATTTCTGACAAGGACGTGAGTGAGTTTACTTGTTCAGAATCCCTATGGAAGGTGGGCAGTAGCTGCTGGTCATCAAGCTTACACAGCCCCCAGGCATGTGGTCTCAGATGCTGCTTTCCCATACATACTGCATCGTTTTAGCTCCTGAGAGTTTGCCAATAGCCGAGCATTTAAAGACACCAAGGATGAGGGGGCTGGAGAGATGGCTCAGTTGTTAAGAGCACTAGTTATTCTTGCAGGACCCAGGTTTGAATCCCAACACTCAAATGGTTTTGCCATGACTAGAGGTTCCAAAACAGTAGTCTCTAAAATTAATCTACCTCTGTAGAATTCCTATGAGGGCTAAAACCACAGAGCCCATTTTTGTCAGAGAACAATCAGGATCAGCAAAGTGCTGGGAGCTGAGGTAAGGACAGGGAGGAGGGAGGTTGGGTACGCACATTTCCAAAACCAGGATGTAACTGGTGGGGGTCTCGAAGGTGTCAAGAAGGCTCACAAGGAGGGGGTGCTGGAGGTTCTGCAGGATGCCAAGCTCATGAGTGACCTGGTCACGCTTCATCAACTTCTTGTTCACAAACTTTGTGGCCACTGCTCTTTTGGTTCCCTTCTGGTCACATTTCTTAACTACAGCAAACCTGCCCCTGTAAAATTCGTTATGAAGAGATTACACGGGGCCACATCCGTGGGATGGCGACTTGACACCTATGCACAGATCCGTTTTTGCTGGGCCATATGGAAAGGTTGCAATGCCAAATCAGCCATTGCCCTGCCATTCCCCTCTCCTAATGGCAGCTCCTTTTCTTATGCTGGGACTGGGCAGGCCTTGGGCTTTCTGACCCCTGAATGAGGTGAAAGGGATGGCTCCAAAGAGTCTTGCCCTCACCATGCAGTTTCTACCTTTGTCCCACAGAGAACCTCACCATTCTGAGGCTATGGAAAGCGCCCGCAGTTGCCAGTGTCCCTCCTACTCCTGAGAAAGGCTCATGCTTTGTTGGTTTAAGCTTTCTTGCAGAGTTGGCAAATGGGGTCAGGTCTCTGGTGCTGGATCTCATGTGCATGTACACTTGGGGCCTGGGCTACACCTAACTTTCTATGGATAAGATGACCTTGCTCTCAGGGTAAGTACATTCTATACACCCAGGGACAATGAATGGAAGTGTAGCACAGGTAGGGTAGGCTGTGGTAAGGGTAAGTTAATCTCCTTGCCACTTCTCCCTTGGGGAGGTGGAGGTTCAATGAATGGCTGCCCAGTTACTATTAACTGTGGAATAAGGAGAGAGCATAGTCGCTGGTTTCTGTCATGCCATCTTTCCTGTCAGGATAGACTGAAACCCTCTAAATCCGTGAGCTAAAAGAAACCTGTTCTCTGTTTTAAGCTGTTTCTGTCAGGTACTATCACAGGAACATAAAGCCACTAATACCAAGCACAAGACAGTCACTTCTATTGGTGGCAACATTCTGTTTTTGGCCTCAGGACAATGAGTGATCTTACTTTTGTGGAAGGGGCTCTGGACCTCATGTCATACCTGCCAAGTTCAGCCACTTCACTGTAGAGGGCGTCGAAGTTGTCCTTCCAAGTCACCACAATCCCATCCCTCCCTGGACCTGCAAGAAGAGCACCACTTCGCCTGAGTGCATTAGGTTTTCCTTTCTACAGTTATGTCTCTGTCAACAGCCTTAAGATGGTGGCCCTCTTCCCTCTGCTCCCCAGTGCTGGCATTATAGGTGTGAGTCTCCACCTTGGCTCCTGAATGTCCCTGAAGCAGAGCTTCTCTGTAAGAAGTCACAAATCTGCACTATCCAGCATGGCCACCACAAGTGGCCACTGAGCATCTCTGATAGGTACACACTCTTGTGCCACAGTAAGACAGATGCATGGGACCCTGAACATGGACAGACAATGTGAAATATCCTGGGAACACTTTATAGGCATTGATTTCATGTTAGAATTGAATACTGTTGATATATTAGATTAAGTCAAATACTAGTTAAATCAACTTACTTTTATTTAAAAATGTAAAACTCGTACCTGAATCTTATGTCTAATGGCTAGCACTGCTGTGAGTGTGTGAGCATACATGTGTGCATGTGCTTGTATGGAGGACACAGGGAGCCCCACTACAATTATTCTCTGCCTATTTCCTAGACATTTTCTCTCTGAGCCTCCCTATCTTCTGCCCCTGCCTATACTTGGAGGCTTATACGGGTTCTGGGGATTTAGACTCAGGCCATTATGCTTGTATAGAAAGCTGTTTTTACCCCGAGCCGTCTCCCCAGTCTGATTATTTATAGTGTGAGTCCCATCCTGTTGACCAAGACTCAGCCTGCAAACTAGGCTTATTTACAAATCCTTCTGTGATCGAGGGTTCCACTATGTTTTCTTAATGTCCACAGTTTTTTTAGAGTAAGTAATTTATAAATACGTTGCAAACATGGACAGTTTTGTTACACATGTGCCAGCTGGAAGTCACTTGTTAGTAGTAAGTGTGGTATTATAGAAGCCTTAAGGAAACAAGATGCTTTTTCTAAACACTTTTGCAAAAGGAATCATTAAGACTCCTAAACTGGACTTCCACATGACAGCACTGAGTCGACAGGACCATGTATATCGAGGGAATTTCACCTGGGCTCACCCCTAGAGGAAGAGCTATAGGTTGCTAATGGGTCAGAGGGGTAGAGAGAAGGGAGGGAATGTGAATGAATCAATGTTCTCTAGAGATGAGCGCAAGCAGTCATCTCTGAACACATAAACATTCAAGTAACAGTAAATGAGCAGAGTGCTGAGGGTTCGTCTTTTACTGTCTATTGTAATGCTAACTGCAGGAGGGGTGTCCCTGTGGCCCTGCACCCAAGCTAATTTTGATTGGTGAATAAAGATGCCAACAGCCAACAGATGAGCAAACGAGATATGAGTGGGGTTTAGGTTTCCTGGGCTTGGGATCAGAGGAAAACCACGAGGGGAGAAGGTAGAGGAGGAAGGGGAAACCATCGTGGTTTAGCTGAGCCACAAAAACATGGCCCTGAAGGCCGGCTGACCTGAGTTAAGAGCAGCCCAGATGAAACATAGTAAGTAATAACTCAGGGTTATCGATGGGACAGTAGAGTCTAACAGCATGGAGGGTAGGCAGCTGCTTAGCTCTTGAGTTGTTTAAGACTTGTTGTAAATATAAAGGCTGAGTGTGTCTTTCATTTGGGAACTAATTGGTTAACGGTGGGGTAGAAACCTTAGGACAGGATAAATCATTTAAAATAATCTCTGCAACAGCAGAGCGGTGTGTACTTGTGTGTGAGTGTGTGTGTGAGTGAGTGAGTGTGTGTGTGAGTGTGTGTGAGTGTGTGTGTGTGTGAGTGTGTGTGAGTGAGTGTGTGTGTGTGAGTGTGTGTGTGTGTGAGTGAGTGTGTGTGAGTGAGTGTGTGTGTGTGTGAGTGTGTGTGTGTGTGAGTGTGTGTGTGTGAGTGTGTGTGTGTGTGTGAGTGAGTGTGTGAGTGTGTGAGTGAGTGTGTGTGTGTGAGTGTGTATGCGTGCGTGCACGTGTAACAATAATAAAGAAGAGGTACTGAATTTGTGAGGGAGTAGGGGGCATGAAAGAAGAAGGCTGAAATGATGTAAACTGAGTACTTAAGCATGGGATATTAAAAAGCTTTTAATTAAAAGAAGAAACACTAATTTCTCTCACATAAAATCAAACATTTTCTCATTATTTTCCAATGAAAAAGCTCCTAAGAGATTCCTTAAAAATGTCTTCCAAATATTGAACATATACAGAAGAGTGAAACAAGTGGAGTCACCGACTGCTCTTCCAGAGGTCCTGTGTTCAATTCCCAGCAACCACATAGTAGCTCACAACCATCTGTAATGGGGTCTGATGCCCTCTCGGGTGTTTCAGAAGAGTGTACTCATATACATAAAATAAATAAATACATACATCTTAAAAAAAAAAGAAGAAGAAGAAGTGGGCTCACAAGGACTTGCAGCGCTGGGCTCCTCCTTGTCACACAGGGGATCCTTGCCTGGCCTGCTCCATCCTGCTCCACTGGTGGGAGCACGCATGTATCTTTGAGGTGTCAGGACTGACCACCCTAGCCTCACTTTTGAGTTGCAACTCTCCTACTCTGTGCCAGCCAGTGCATGGCCATGGTGTCAATGTGTCCAAAAGGACTGGGGCTCAGGGTCAGCAGGGCGGGAGCAACACTCTGGAGAGACAAGGCTTACCTAGAACCCTCAGACTGGCAGAAGACGAGGCTGAACCCATGTCGTTCACTGCAATGCAGGTGTAGATACCATCATCTTCTGTGCTTACACCGACGATCTTCAGAGTGGCCTCCCCAACGTCACTGTCACACAAGTGAGGACACACTGGGGTCAGCAGCGCTCAGCACCTTTAGCTGACAGCTCGCTCTCTCTCTCTCTCTCTCTCTCTCTCTCTCTCTCTCTCTCTCTCTCTTTCTCTCCCCAGGTATGAAATCTCCCACAGACTAAGTGGCCAAGGCATCGGAGGAAAGAGATGACTACAATCACGGAGACAAGGGCATTTCTAGCTACTGAGTAACCAGATTAGCCACGCCTCTCCCAGTAAACTGCTCTGGACCAGCTGCTCACCTGTAGGAGATGCTGTAGTGGTCATCGTTGTTCAAAGTGTTGTGTTCAGGGCCCTTCCAGGTGATTGAAGCCTTGGGGCGGCCACAGACACGACATCTAAAAACAACGGTCTCCCCTGTCTCGCATGTGACCTCGCTCAATGGGATAACGAATTCTGGGGGAACTGCAAGGTAAGGGAGTTTGGTCAATGCCAGTCACCCATCTCTCTCACAGGCTCCTACAAAGCAGTGGGAACCCAGAACACCACAGGATATCCCAGGGCACAGGCATGATGCTTGGATACAGGGCCCGCAGTTCTGTGACTCTTCAGATTGGAGGAAAGACAATAGAACTCACCGTCATAAATATAGTTGGGGTTGAGAAGCTGCAATGGAAAAGACAAAGATTAATAAATTAATAAATTGTAGTTAATAAAACCAGGAACTATTTTTAGAGAGGAGACTGCTTCCAGGGCTACAGTTACTGTGGGAAGAGCTTGCCTGATCTTGAACCACAGATCCAATCCCCTCCTGCTGCTGCTACATGCCCTTGAACATGTGCAATACCAGTTAGCTGAGGGTTAGCTTCTTATTCACAAACACGCTACTTAACATGTCCCAGGATTCAGGCAAAGGCCAATTGCCCTACCCACATTATCTGAAACCACATGGACCTGGTGCAGTGTGCAGGTGAGAACCCAGATTTCAGCAAATCATGTGCCAGCACAACTCCCAACTAGTGCAGAGAGAGCCAGGGTAACGTGGCCCCTCTAAGCAGGGAGGGTGTCCTCAAGCAAGGCCCTGCGGCAGCTTATCCTCCCGACCCTCCTCTTGGCTTCTCACACGCACCTTCACAGATACCTTGTTACTGAGCCCTTCTCGTGGCTTCCTGTACCCATTCTCCAACTTGCCATCCCTTTTGCCGTCTTTCTCTTTCTTCTCAGACTTCTTCCTTAAACGGAGTGCTGTGTGCCAAGATGTTGACTTCCTAGGGAGGAAAAGACCACACTGCTCAGACCCCTCCTTCACCATGGTCAGCAATTGTCACCAGGAAAGTGTCAGAGAAAGGCTGGCGGTGATAATCTGTCTACCATCATGGGAACTGAGATCCCATGAAAACTAACTGCATAGAGATACCCACAAAGTGGGTGACAAAGCCAGCCACTCCTTATGTAAATTTTAAAGATTAAGATACAAAGGTGCCTGTAATAGTTAATTCAGTATCAACTTGACTGGGCCATACTGCTCTGAGAAGACAAACATCTCCAGTGTCTCTTTGAGGGTGCTTTTGACTGACAGGAACAGGCGAAGCTGCTTGCCCTTCCTCATCCAGTCAGGTGAAGGTACATGACAGGAACTCTCCAGGAACCAACCTCAGACTTGATGGGTGGCCGCAGTTTGGATTTGCCTGTCTCCACAACTGTGTGAGCCAGTCCCTTGCAAGTCTACCTCCTGATTTGCCTATTCACAGTCTACCTCAGTGGGCCTGTTTCCCCAAAGAGCTCTAATACCAAGGTTCACAAATGTATTTTGAGGAAACAAATAGAACATGAAATTTTAAGCTCTTATATTTCTTTTAAAGGCAAAGCTGACACTGAAAGCTTTCGAGCAGGGGTCCTGAACAAACACTCTCTCCTATCCACCTATCCTGGAGACAGGGGAAGGAGGGCAAGCCTAGGAAAGAAGAGATGGATGGATGTATTTACCTCCAGTGCCAGCCTCCTGCAGGTGCCCACTTGGCCAGGCAGCACTGTTTTCCAGAGACATAAACAGGTCTAGAAGAAGTGTGGCTAGTCTCTGACATTTCAGGGGAAAAGTTTCAAAATGCAGTATGGACTCAGTTTTCTTTAAAATAATGTTCAATGCAGCAAAGCTGACTTCAGGCTTGAGTCAAAGAGCCTTCCAGTAACAAAGAGCTCACTGCAAAACTACCAGATTGACCAGTGGTTCTCAGCCTTCCTAATGCTGTGGCCCTTCACTACATTTTGACCTCCAACCATAAAATTAGTTTAGTTACTACTTCATAACCAATTTTCCAGTTATGTATTATAATGTAAATATTTGTTTTCTGGTAGTCTTAGGTGGCACCCATGAAAGGGTCATTTGACCCCCAATGGGGTCTTGACCCACAGGTTGAGAACTGCTGATACAGACCTTCCCTACAGCCTGTGAATGATGACCCTGTGCCTCTCAAGAGGTCCTGCTCCCTACCTATTTAGTGACCTGAACAAAAGAGGTATTAGGGGATCTGTTGGGATGAGGCTACCCTTCACCACTTGGGGTCACACAACTTGCTTAGAGGCAAACGTGCACGAACAGACACAGTTTTCCTTCCACTGCCCCTCCAGGGTCTTCCAGAACTCCCTGGAATGGCCCCTATCCCCTGAGCTGTCCACGCTCAGGCTGCTCACTGCTGCTACTCACTTGAGAGTCCCGTCGGGGTTCTCCATGATAACTGCACTCGTATGGCCCAAGACGAAGCCCGGAATCCAGCCCTCGGCTGCGGGGCACTGGTCAGTGGCGGCTCGGAACACCAGAAACATGTTCTGCTGGTTGCTGGCCAGAATTTGAACGACCTCTCCTTGATAGACGTTTATCTCATCCTCCTTCACTGCCGTGTACTCGTGTGTCACCAGCATGGTGGAGATGTTGCTACTGCTGCTACCTTCACTCTGGAGGGAAGAGATGAAGAAAACAAGGTGGACAGGGACTGAGAAGGAGGCGCGACAGCCGCAGCCACTGCTCACCTCGAGCCATGGCGCCAGCCCACAGGAGGGCTAAGCTGTCAGACAGGGAGACGGCACACTCTTCCTCCACACTCTCTTCAGCTTAGTGTCCCCTGTGCAACAACTTGCTCAGCAATTGAGACACAACTCCCAAAGATCCACCTCAGTGCTGATGCCCTGGTGGCCTGATGTGGTTGGATCTTCACTGTGCCCCCGCACGAGCGGCTCAGTCCTTTTATCGATGCCATGTTGGGTGCTTCCAATTCAAATACGTGTTAACTTTGAAGGCTGTTGGCTAGCCATTTGGCTCCCAAATCTTCCTAAGAAAGCCATCATTGGGATGTGCGCTCCAGGTCACAGGTTGTTGTTTGCCTACCCTCTGCTACCCCTACCACCCAAAAACCAAGAACGTGGAACATATGAAAAGGCCAATCCACTAATACTCTCTCTACTCTTAGGGACGGCCGCTCCATCTCCTTTATGCCTTTACATTCCTCAGTGGATGCTCCTTTGACTGAGCTTGCCTCAGAGGTCTTCATGTTGCTCTTGTTATGGGAACGTACGGCAGAGCACCACA
>JADRCD010223948.1:994-20155 GCA_019843815.1 Montemys delectorum | reverse complement strand
CGGAGTTGCTCTTGTGAGAGTTGCTCTCATGTAGTATTACATATATATCAATATATATAAATAGAAGAATAGTGTGAACTTAAGCATGTTGTATCCTGTTCCTATTTAAAATCTGACATTATTCACCAAAGGCTCTGAAGAAGGATCCAAATAAAGTTTTGTAAACCAAGGATTAGACTCGAGTGGACTCCCTAAACTCCTTGAACACGTGAGCCCTTTATGCTCGAAATATCTCTTCACGCAGCTCCAGGCATCTGAGTGTATGAAACAGACGTACAGATTTACTGATGGTGAAGCATAAATTTGTTTTAAAGCAATTCTTTAGCATACATCTAATTGTACCATTTATTAAAGGTGAAAGTGAGTTGCCCTGAAAAAGATCTTGGCTGAATATTTGATAGCAGTTCTGAGAGTTCAAGAGGCGTTCTTCAGAGTGGGCCACTGTCGGTGCAGAGACTACCACGTCACACAGATACAAAGAATAAGCGGCAGAAATAGGTCTAATGCCACTTTACACAGTGGCCCAGTTTCAACCCAAAAAACATTTAGCAATTTATGAAACTCACATAACAACATTTAAAATAAAACCTTCTTAATACAATCTAAAGATATGCTAATTGGACACTTACACAAGATGTCTTCTAAGCATGTACACACTCTGGCACACACCCCCACATACACATAACATGTATGCACATCCATGTACATAAATTCATGCAAACATAAATGTAAATTAATTTTTTAAATAAATGATGTATTAGAGGCTGGAGATGGCTCTAATAATGCTGTTTGCCTAGCACACAGGAGGCCTTGAGTTTTGATCCCTTCGAAACCTCTGTCTCAGATTGTCTTTGATGAATAAACTTTAGGGCCCAGGAATTCACACCTGGGTGAACAAAACTTTTAAAAATGGATAAAGTAGAAATTAGAGATGGTTTGTTGTTAAGGTAAAGCATGCAGAGGGCTGTGAGGTGGCTTGGAAATGTCCTTCCTTGATTTTTTAGTATTTCTGAGGATATTTGGTTGTTATTATTATTTGTTAAGTTAGACATTTATTTCCTTTGGTTTTCTTTTTATGCCTGTGTAGAAAAGAGACAGTCCTCTTAAGAATGTGTGTTTAGCCTAGATGATTCAGCAAAACAAAAGCAAGTTATAGAATTATGTTTGCTGTATGATTCAAGTTTTATTAAAACTAGGAAGGAAGGTATATTAACTCTCTGGAAAGACAGACACACTCAAGGTTCATGTCTGCAACCTGAGCAAGGATAGCTATTTCACAGTTTCTTTGTGATGTTTGTTACAACAATAGTCGAAAGGAAAAACTCAGCCTATGTATGAGTACATACATGAGTAAATTGTTTTGAAATGATCTCAGGCTTGAATGAGTCACATATAAAATACACAGACCCCTGCAGATCCTTAACTCACATTCTGATTCAATGACTGAGCCAAAGAGGTGACTCATTGGGTGAAGGTGCTTGCCACCAGGCCTGATCCACATGGTGGAAGGGAATAATTCAGTCTAGCAAGTTGTTCTCTGACCTCCACAGGCAACCATGACACAGGCACCCACAGGTGTACACATGCCACAGCCACATGCACAAAAGTAATTAATTAATTAGTTAATTAGTTAAAGTTTTTTAAAGCTATACATACTCAGAAGGCTAGAGAGATGGCTTAGCGATTAGGAGTACCGGATGTTCAATTGTAAGGGCCAGACTTTGAATCCCAACACCCATGGCACAAGCCATGCAATCTGCACGTGTCTCTAACCCCAGCTCTGAACTAAGAAAATATAGAAGGAGAGCTGGGACTTGCTGGTGGCAGCTAAGGAAATGCCAGTACTAGTTTTAAAGAGAGACCCTACCTCGGAGGAATAGGCAGAAAACTCAGTGTGCAGCTTTGAACTCACCTGCTTCTATCTGAGGAATGCACCATCATGTCAGGCTAAAACCTGGTGGTTGTAGTTGTGGTTGTTGTTCTTGTTGTTGTTGTTTAATTATCTGATTTTTTAAAAGATCTTCATAAATGTGTTTATAAAATGTTTATGGATGAGGTCAGGCCTGTTGGTACAAATCTTTAATCCCAGCATTCCAGAGGCAGAGGCAGGAGAATTTCTTTGAGTTCAAGGCCACATAGAGAGTTCCTGGACAGTCAGGACTACATAAAAAGCCAATTAATTAATTAATAAGAAAGATAAATTTATGAAATTTTTTTTGAAAAGTGAAACCTGACAATAGTTTGAAATCTTGATAGTGTTTTTAAGATTTTTGACATATCTGGGTTTGGCCTATCTTAGCAAAGTATATATTTTGCAAAACAAAATAAAATTTAAAATGTTTGTTTCATACTGTGCACTCAGCTTCAATCAACCTTGAAATTATTTGATAAACTAGTCACTTCAAAAAGCATAGTAAAATAATTTACAAAAATAGCAGTTGCTAAAATGTTCTTGAATTCTGACCACAAGCCAATGAACTTTGCTCTTAAAGCTCTCATTTATCAGTAAGGAGGGGCTGGAGAACAGAGCCTAGGTGTAAAATGCTTACCCAGCAGAGGCTGCGAGTTCCACCTCCAATCAAGCAAAATAAACATAAGCTAACTGGGAGCTGTAAATAGAATTATCAAGAACGCATTGGGCAAAGCTTCCTTCCCAGCCTGCATTTCTTCACTGTTCTAGAAACAAAGCTCTCCTCTGGGAGGGAGGTAGAAGTATGCAGATGTGGGATCCAGACCAAGAGGTAGGAGTCTTCTATTGCTCTCCGCTTTTTTTTTTTTTTTTTTTTAGCAATGGCTCTTGCTGAAACTGGAGCTCCCTGGTTGGCTAGGCTGGCTGGCCAATAAGCTGTCAGGATTTGCTTGTCTCTGATACAAGCACAAGTAACTGCTTTTCACTTATCAACTCAGGTCCTCTGGCTGGCAAAGCAAGAGCTCTTACATACTGAGATATCCCCAGCCCCAAAGCTCTCTTCCTTAAAAATGTCATCTTTTTATTAGCTAGATGCCATTCACTTATCATCTGTGACATAAAAGAAATGATACTGTACTGGTTGATTTGGTGTGTCAACTTGACACAAACTGGAGCTATTGCAGAGAAAGGAGCCTCCCTTGAGGAAATGCCTCCATGAGATCCAGCTGTAAGGCATTTTCTCAACTAGTGATCAGGGAAGGAGGGCCTAGCCTATTGTGGGTGGTGCCACCCCTAAGCTGGTAGTCTTGGGTTCTATAAGAAGGCAAGCTGATCAAGCCAGGGGAAGTAAACCAGAAAGTAACACCTATCCAGACCTCTGCATCTGCTCCTGCTGAGTTCCAGTCCTGACTTCCTTTGGTGATGAACAGCAATGTGGAAGTGTAAGCTGAATAAACCCTTTCCTCCCCAACTTGCTTCTTGGTCATGATGTTTTGTACAGGAATAGAAACCCTAGGACAGATGCGTGTTGGAATGATACATAAATGGTGCTACTCTTGTGGTGAATGTAGTTTCCAGATGCGGGAGATGTTAGTGGGGGAACTGCGGGCCAGGTATTTACCATCTTGTGTCTTCCCGCAGGTGAGCGAGATGGAGGTGAACGGACAGTTCGAATCCGTGTGCGAGTCTGTGTTCAGCGAGCTGGAGTCACAGGCGGTGGAAGCGCTGGACCTGCCCATGCCTGGCTGCTTCCGCATGCGGAGCCACAGTTATGTGCGGGCTATCGAGAAGGGCTGCTCCCAGGACGACGAGTGCGTGTCGCTGAGGTCGTCCTCCCCTCCACGCACAACCACCACTGTGAGGACCATCCAGAGCAGCACCGGTGAGTGAGCTTGGGAGCTCCAGCCTGGCCGCAGCTGCGCACAGCTGTTGAGGAAATGGGTGTCCTTGGTGTAGTCACGTGGTTAACAGTAACAAATGCCACCTATGTCCACACAGAAAGACGACAGGTTTCATACCTGGCTCTACCCATGCCTCCCGCCATGCCCACCTATCCTTCCCTCCACCACCATGTGAGAATCCACAGGAACAGCTGCTGCTATGGTCAAGGAGAGGCAGCCCAGCCTTCTCTGGTTGATCCCACCCTACTCAGATTCTCAATAAGCAAGCTCTGAGCTGGGACTAAAACCACCTGTTTCTTGGGGTCAAAGTTATTACTTTATGCCAAGGTGTCGTGGTATGACTCTTCCAGGAGACCTAAAAATATCCTGTTAATTTTTTTTTAAAATAACTAAATTAAAAAGGGGCAAGGGGTAGATGGACCAGTAATATTGACTAGGCGCTTAGGCACTTTATTACAACAAAAAGCAGATTTATTTTGTTAGTTTAAACCCAGTCATATATAAACAGTTCCTCCCTCTAAACAATGATTTTTGCACAGGAAGTATATTTTTATGGCCAGATTCTAGATGCAACAGTAAGGGAAAGCTTAACTAGCTTCCATGGTACAGAACCTGCATAGTTCTGTATGCAGTTCATATACAGCCTTGAGTTATGTGTGACTATATAACAACTGAATGCAAAAAAGAAATCCTCCCTCTCAACTGGGTTTAACTTTATGACTGAATTCATCCTAACTCCAATAAAGTAATTTTACAAAGATACCATCATACTTAAGGGTCAAGATAAGTAATAATGAATGAGTTAGAAACACACCAGCATATGGTATCAATAAATGACTGATACATAGTAAATTGATAAGTAAAAAACAAAAACAAAAAACGCTTCTAGCATAACCATCTTAGCAGCAACCTCAGCCTATGACCCTGGCCATTCATATCCAGAGAGAAGATAGTGGGTTACACATACCTTACTTGACAGGAAATTCCCCAAGATCAGAGTCAGACAATACTCATGAGTGAAATAAAGGTGGTTTGTGAAATGTTCCAAATAATGACTTTTAAAAATCAGTCACTGCACATTCTGTATGTGTATTGTCATGCCTTACGTGTGTGGTTTTGAAGGTCTGCTCCGCTACAGCTTATCAGTGTGTCTGTTGGTGTCCCCCACCCCCAAACAACCTTTCACCAGTGTTGGGCCCATTTCTCTCTAACAGTCGCATCATCTGCCAGCTATTCATTCCTTAAATTCAAATAATTCAGAGCTTGGTCCACTTGGGCCAGGCGGGAACTGTAGAAGGAGAAGTTCTTCAGTTTAATGACACAGAGTAGCAAGCAGACTCTGACTAATGTGGCTTGCTCACCTGGAAGAACAGTTTGTAGCTTTTGTCAATAGCAGACGGGTTTTGCACTCTCTACATCCTTTCTTCTCAAATCTGCAGACACCTTGCCGACTCGCTCTCTCTGGAGACCCTCCAGAGTTCAGACAGTAAAGTTAAGGAATAAAATCTAGGCTTCCCCATTAATTCCAGGTAGATAGTAATTTTCTAAGAAACCCAAACATTGGACAGAGAAGGAAACCAGACCCTGGGATCTTGTGGTATGTGACCAGTGAAGATGAGATTGAACTACAGACTTTAACAAAACAGGCAAGGCTAAGTGTCGGGACCTCAACTCGTAGTGGCTAACTTCAGCCAGATGGCCCAGAGATGACCAGGCAGTTTGCTCGAACAAAGGAAGAGTCAGACTTTTGTTAATGTTTTTAGAGTGGGCTAAAGCTTGTGGGCATTGTTTGGTTATGGGTGTAGTTTCTATGAGTATTTTGCTTTTTATGTGCAAATTGTTCTGCCTCCAGGATTTGCAAACTATCAGAAAAAGACTCAAAGCTGCATCACTCCTCCTATTGACACGACACCCTGCATTTACATACCCCAGGCTTGGGACTAGTTATAAGAGTGTTAGGATTTTCAGAACTGTAAGTCCCAACTGTTGCTGGCATCTCGGCCTTGTCATTTGATTTGCCATTATGATAGAGATGAGGGGTTGTGGATGCTTGAGCAGACAAGAGAGAGGAAGGGGAGAATAGGACAAACATACACACTCTAGAGAGATGGAGACAAGATTCAGCCTGTATTATGGTTTTGGACAAAACATTACCCAAAGGATCAACATGGCTAAATGCAGACCTGGGTGGAGTCAGACTCAAAGGTGGTAGCAACAAAGGAACAGACATGATATAGAGAAAAGGATGCTAGGCCTTTTATCCCATTTTAATATCATAATTTAATCATTAGAAACCAGGTAGCCATGGCTGTAGGAAAGAGTCGATGCCTTTAGCAAAAGCAGGCTCCCTGCTTCTAAGAAGTGACCTAGATAACCCACAGGCCAGAGGCGTTATCTCCACCACCCAGCAGAAGCTGATAATTCATTGCTCGGCTATATGACATCTTTCATTAGTGACTGTTAGTCAGCTCAGCACAAATGCTGGGATTCTGCTAGGCAGGTTGTGGGGAGTCTGAACTGGTACTGAAGGGCCATGGGGGACAGTTCATGGCGTGAGATTCTCCCTTGGTAGCAGTTGACTTTGTCTTTAGCACTATGTACCCATCTGGAACCCTGCTAGGTTTAGCTTGGTTGTAAGGAACTGCAATACATGGCATTCTGGCCTGTGGCCTAGTCTGGTATTTGATGGTCCTAATGTTTTAAAGACCCTGAGTTTATCTATCTCTTGCTGTTTCGTATAGAAATACCTATACTGTGGCAGTATTTGAAGTCTTTGGAATCTTCACTAAAATCTAACAAGACGATTAGGAGATGAGTGCTGCCTGTGTTGTTCCATTATGGCTCCGAGTTGATGCTGGGAGCTTTAGCAGGAGGGTCTGTATGAGAGACTTCCCAGAACAGGAATGGTGAGTGAAAACCACAGAGACTACTGTACCACCTCGCCTGTCCTAAATGCAGGCGACATCCACCTGCAGCTGTGTGCATGGGAAGGCTCCACGCTCTGTGAGTCAGTCCAGGTGAGTGAGAGATGTGTATCACGTGTAACTTGCCAGGTTTTCACACAAGACAGCTGTTAGCTTCACTCTCAGTCATCAACTCAGCATTAACTAAATAAACATCATGGAAAAACAAACAGCTTCAAGAAAACCGTTACAGTGGGTTCTGAGTAAATGTATCCAGCATGTGCTGGTATTACATCTCATGCTCTCTCTGTCTCATTGATCTGTTCTTTCTGAAAGGAATCTGTAATTTACATTATGAGGTTCTTTGCCCATGTCCTCCTCTGCCTCCATCCCATGTCCTTCTCTTTTCTCAGTAAGTACTACCAGATTAGAGATTCCTCTTTTGTTTTTGTTTTTTTTTACTAGTAGCAGCTTTCTCACAATGAAGAAAAAAAAAAAAAAAAAAAATCTATTCTCATAGGATTTGCTAATGTTCTGTAGTCATCTGTGGTCACCAGGGGTGACTTTGCTCTGAGGTGGTTCTCCCTGTATGTACTGTCAGCCCACTTGAGGGTTAGTAAGCATGATAGAAATTTCTGACTTGTCTTCTATTGTTCTTTACTCGTGGACACAACAGGGTCCATTTTGGCCACACATCCTCCACTGGGAAGAAAGGCTTCATATGTGTCATCGACTATTAGGAACAGATGGCCTTCTTTCTACAGGCTAAGGCTTTGATTTGTATCTCTGTCCCTTTTAACACTTAACATGTCCAACAAAACATTCTGCTGGCCCTTTCTCTTCCAGCCTTGCCTTAACCAAACCATAAAGTCCAAAGGTTCTTATGCCACATAGAAGAGCTGTGCAGAAGAGACCCACGGTAACAGCTGTAGGGACCTTGAGGTGATGAGGGAGGAAACCAATTGCTCGGATCACAGTGCATCAGGGAGTTAGGGACTGATCTTTACTCTTCCACTGACTTGTTAACTTGCTAGTTTGTCTGTGAGCCCATAATGACTTCAGTTACCCACACCACTCTCAATCCAATAGATTGGATAAATTTTTAATAATTCTGCACCTTGATACAAATGCATATTGTCGTCAGTTGTAACAATTAATGTACCCACCACTCTCCCCCATGAAACAGATTATTTTTTCTTTGTGACAAGAATATTCTTCTGAAGTGGGCATGGTGGCACGAACCTTTGATCCCAGCACAAGGGAAAGAGAGGCAGGGAGATCACTGAGTTCAAGGCCAACTTGATCTACAAAGCAAGCCGTAGGGCAGCCAGGACTACACAGAGAACCCCTGTCTCAAAACAAACAAACAAAAACAGTATTCTACCTGTTTTGAAGTACGCAATACCTGTTTTCTGTTCCAGGTGGCCTGCTGTGCTCTGGGGCTTTAGAACTTTCCCTCCTGCCTATGTTAAGTGAAACAAGCCAGACATAAATAGATAGATGTCAGATGATCACACCCATATGTGGAGTTTAAAGAAGGTGGACCTCACCTGGGTCAAGTATGTAAGTCCTCTCCTGAGAGGGGAGCGCCCATGCCTTATATAGTCAGGCAAGAGCACACTTTTGCTCAGGGGGGATTGTGGGCAAACAGTGAAGGGCTGGCTCCACAAGGCTTCTGGAGTGACCAGAAATAAAGCAAGGCTCAGATGAGATTAGCTGGGAGCAATATGCAAATTACACATCAGAAGGCCTCTACCTCGGCTTTGATTTCAAAGCTCTCTGTCTGGTTCAGTTTATCCATAACGACCAAAGTTAACTTTTGTGCACATGCTGCTTGATGCAAGTATTGTGAACCAACTGCATAACTGGGTCATGAAATCACAGTGAATACCTGTTGTAAGGATATTTTAATAAATCCCGGTGCAGGATTCCTTCCCACTTTTGACCATGTACGCTCTTGAATGAAAGACACACTCACAGCCTTTATAGATTAGTATGCCTTAAGCTGCACAGTAACCGGGCAATTGCCTAACCTCCATGGTGTTAGAATCTACTTCCTACTGATAACTCTGGGTTACAACTTAACTATGTTCCATGTTGGTTGCTCGTGACCTAACTGAACAGCAGCTCTTTGGACCGTGTTCTCTTGGCCCTTTCACATGGTGGCTCTGGTTCTCCCCACACCCCACCTTTGCACGTTCTGGTTCTCTAAGGCACCATGGCTCCCCTCTTCCTCTTCATGGTTTCTAGCCTGGGAAAGCTAACCCCCACACACACCTAAGTATCCCCTCCCAGCTATTAGCTGCTGGCATCTTTATTTACCAATCAAAATTAATTGGGGCAGGGTCCCTCAGGGTCCTATGTGTGGGCCCCCTTGTGCAAACAAATTTGGGGGACCCAAATTAACATTAGAATACAAGCAGCATTAGGCCAACCCCCCCCTACAAATACCTATGGTATGTGTATGATATTACTTTCATCACACAGTGTGATCTCCCTTCTCCTGGGGGACTGTCAGCCATAGGCCTGCGAGGACAAAGGGAACATAGGCCAAGCCGGGTTCCAAAGGCTCTGAGTACCACGGATTAATTTCTGGGATCAGTTTCAGTAGACAGCTCAAATTTATTGTTCCAGGAACAGGGTATATAAGGGCTTTTAGGGTGCAGGTGGAAAGGGCTAATTGGTCATAGTACAGTACCTAATAATCATGTGGGCAGGAAGCCAGAGCAGGTGCTGAGTTAAGCAGGTCAGATAAGGCCAGACACCTGTGTTCAGGGATGCTGTCCAGACAGGCAGGCAGAGAAAGGGAGTCCTCCATTTTGCACCAAGCTCAGAGAGCTGTCTGGTCATGGGGACTGTGACCTTAAAAGCAGGGTTCCCCAACAATACTGTTAAAAAGAATAAGTGAGAGAGATGGCTCAGCAGGTAGTAGCTTGTTAAAAAAAATCACAAAGACCTGAAGATCTGAGTTCAATCCTTGGAACCCACTTAAAGGTGGACCAAGAGAAGCAACTCCACAGAGTTGTACTCCAACTTCCACACAGACCCCAGGGCACTTACACACACACACACACAAATAAAATAGTAGTAGTAGTAGTAATAATAATAATAATAATATCATTATTATATAATTATATAAATATAATATAAATAGATAAAATGTTAGAATTTTTTAAAAATTAAGAGTTTAGCTGGGCGGTGGTGGTGCACGTCTTTAATCCCAGTACTTGGGAGGCAGAGGCAGGTGGATCTCTGAGTTCAAGGCCAGCCTGGACTACAGAGTGAGTTCCAGGACAGCCAGGGCTACACAGAGAAACCCTGTCTCGAAGAAAAAAAAAAGAGTTTATACACGTTGACCAAGTTTCATGGATGGCAAGTGACAATGAAGGCTCTCAGATTATTTCTACATCCATCTACAGATATTTTTAAAAGTATGCTATACTATGAAATAACAAAGCCTGTTTCTGTAATGAGAAGCCTGGGAGATTTCTCCTCATTTATTCTTATAAATATTCATTTAGCTCCTACCACATTTGAAAATTGAATTTTTCTTAAAATTTTCTGAAACCCTTTCATTTATAAAGAAAATATTTCAAATGTATTTCTATGGGTTTGAGGCCATCCTGGTCTACATAGTGAGTTTAGGATAGCCAGAGCTACATAGTAAGACCCTGCCTTGAAAAACAAAACAAACAAAACCAAAAGAAAATGTTTGCCCACATATTATTGCCACAGTGTCTCATGTTGCTTTACTATGAAATGACTGTTTAAAGTTTAAGTTGAAGATGTTTAAAAGCAGAGGAAATTTTAAATGAATAAAAAAACAGCCTATAAAAATAAAATACTCTCTGGGTTTAAAATTCCTGTCATATTTTGTTGTGTTGGTCGTGTGATGGATTTAAACAGCAAATGTCCAACCCCTGCCTAGCCACAGAGCTACCAGGCAGCATAGACTGGGAGAAAGGAATTTCTGTCAACGAGTTTGTAAACCAGGCAGGTGACAAATGCTGCTTTGTGCCTGATGAAAACGCCAAGGGTCTTTCTGCCCTAGTGTTAAGTAAGAAAAAAACATTCTGTAGTAATTTAATCCTGACATGACGGGTCTCTTTATGGAGCTAGAAAGCAAAGACACAAGATGACCCAATTACAAAGGTCAGAAAACACAAATTAGTACATTAGAGGCTTTGGGGTGGTGATTTGTCAGACAATTTATAAATAAAAAAATAGTAATTTGAAAGTATAGCACCTAAAATTTCACCTTTTTACTTTTATATATCTCTAGACATCATTTTAAAATAAAAGAAGCTTTTTTGAGAAGGTGGGGACAGGGTCTCATTATAGCTCAGGCTGGCCTCCAATGTACTATGTAGCCAAAGATGACCTTAAATTTATGATCCTAATGCCACCTCTAGCTTGTATGGGGGTGTTGGCATTCGACACCCTTAGAAGGTGCTTAGGACCAGATTTAGGGTCTTATACATGCTGGGCAGATACTCTAACAACTATCTATAAGCCAGTTATCAGAAAATTATTTAAAAAAAGAAAGCCTTCAGACAAGGAACAGGCAAGAAGTGAGAGCAGGAAATAGGGCAGAGGGGATGAAGAATGAAGTATCATACATATGTATGAAAATGCCATTTGAAACTCATTACTTCGTATTACTTTAAATGATTTTGAAAATAAATAAGTTTCTCCTCAACTCTTAAAGCTAGATCATGGATAAGTAGGTAGGTAGGTAAGTAGGTAGGGAGATAAATAGATGGATAGATAGGTAATTGATAGATAGATGATGGATGGATGGATAGGTAGGTAGGTAGGTAGATAGATAGATAGATAGATAGATAGATAGATAGATAGATAGATAGATAGATAGTGGATGGATGTATAATGGTTAGATAGATAATGGATGGATAGACAGATAGATGGATAGATGGATAGATAGATGGATAGATAGATAGATAGATAGATAGATAGATAGATAGATAGTAGATGGATATATAATGGTTAGATAGATAATGGATGGATAGATAGATAGATGGATAGATAGGTAGAAGGATAGATAGATAGATAGATAGATAGATAGAGGATGGGTAGATGGATGGATAGATAGATAAATACATAGATAGATAGTCCATGGTCAGTCAGTTCAGATTGGACCAGTCCAATCAAAATAAGTCTTAACAAATGCACCAAGGTAGCTCAGTTGGGAACCACAACTATAGTTGTGGATATTAATAATAATTATTATTAATAGTGAGGATGTTAAAGAGCACTCTAAAGCCCCTTTGATAGCAGTGTACATATCTTCAGGTGGTGAAATCAAGGCCTGAGGTTTTGAATTTCTGTTACTCCCCCCAAGGTGACTCTCAGTGTGCTTTGGATGAGCCTTGCAGTCCTCAATGACCTTAACTGAAAACAGGGCAAACCAAAATGAGCAGCATGGTGGCTCTAGCCTCTTGTCATATGAAGTGCTCCTGTGTTTGTTTTAATGACAATTAAATGTCTGCGTGGCCATGGGTGCTCTGAAGTGCTCCTCTCCTCTCCGCTCATAGCTGTTTACTGTGCGTGCTCCTTTATACCTCTTCCTTCCGGTTATCAGCATTACTGGCAAAGTCTAATAATGCTAATTCCAGTAATTTCTAGTTTAAGTGACAGAGCATAATAACTAGTTCAATTTATCTCTAAAATATGACATGCTGTGAAACTTTAACTTTTGTGCCCAGAGTATTTTATGACTTCAAGGAGAGATGCAATCGTATCATCAGTCTGCTTAACCAGTTGTTGATTTGGGTATGGATCGAAGCTCATTAGCACTGAGGGTGATCTGAAATCCTGGATAGGATTAGTACCCTGTCTCTTTAAGACAAACCTTGGGTTTCTTTTCAACCACTTTCAGTAATTCTGTTATATAACCCACCCACCCACCCACACCCAGTTCATTTTAAGAGAAAGTTTATTCTCTCCTCTAAAATGTCAGTTGTGGCCAGAGAATAATGAGACTTTAAATGTTTGCTTTTATTATTTTTATGGAACTTCTTTCTGTCATCTTTTGTATCAAACTTTTTACTTAGACATAAACTGGACTTGGTAGGATAATGTATTCTTGTACTCCTAACAGTCATGGTACTGAGGCAGGAAGATTGACAGAGACCAGCAAGCTCTAGATCAGTCTGAACCACCCAGCTAAACTTGAACTGAAAAAGAAAGGTGGGATGGAGAGGGGGGGAGGGATAGAACTGTGGATCTATAGAAAATTGCAAAAAGGACAGAGGTCTCTTATCACTTCCCCTCGTCTCCTCCACCAGTAACATTTATGAAGCTCGGTCATTCTGTAATACCAAAGTAGGACAGTGATATTGGCGCAGTGAGAGTGAGAAATTCACATTTTATCACTGGTGTGGAATCCCATAGCCACCATGCAATTGAGATACAGACCCATTTTATTATCATAAATATTGGTGTTCACATTCTGCCAGTCTAAATGAAGTTCTCGGAGCACATGCTTTACATGCTCCAAGAGCTAGGTTCAATACATAACACAGAAGAAGACAAAAAAAGAAGAGGAGGAGGAAGAATAGGAAGATAGGAGGAGAAGGGGAAAGAGGAGAAGGGAGAGGATGAGGAGAGTTTTCATAATTCATGACTAAGGTCTCTTGAGTTTGGTGCCTGGACAGGGTAGTTGAAGATACCCTCTAGAGACATACCTGCTCTGTTGTTCCTCTTAACTACTAAGATTCTAAGATAGGGCTGGCAAGATGGCTCAGCGGGTAAAAGAGTGCTGACTGCTCTTCCAAAGGTCCTGAGTTTGGATCCCAACAACCAAATAGTGGCTCACAACCACCTGTAATGAGATCGGATGCCCTCTTCTGGTGCGTCTGAAGACAGCTACAATGAATTGGGCCGGAGCGAGTGGGGCCAGAGGGAACGGTGCGGCAGAGGTCCTGAGTCCAATTCCCAGCATCCACACCCATGATAGCTCATGACCATCTATACAGCTACAGTGTACTCATACACATAAAATAAATAAAATAAATCTTTTTTGAAAAAGATTCTAAGATAATAAAAAAAATAGTATAAAGTAGAAAAAAAGAGATTTCTTCATATTGGAAAGAAGGACAAAGAAATCCAACAACTCCTCCAAATGTCTTCATCTTCGAGTCCAGGAATAACTAGAGAGTCAAGGATATACAGATCTAAGTGTTTCTGGTCAAGGTGTGGTGCTACCCACCACTGACTCAAGCTATCATTCACTGGACTTCCAGCTCTTCCTATAGAGAGTGGTCCAACAAGATGTAGGAACTTTGTAAAAATCTCCTCCCCAGATGTAGCCTTTTCCCATTATAAGATTCCTAGGGAAATTCCCTTTTATTTGGGGTTCATTGCTTCTACACTCTGATTGAGTTTCCATCCCCCACAGGCCTATTACCATCCCCCACATTCTGTTTTAGCACCTCCATCCTGAAGTGGAATATGTCTGTCTGCAACAATATAATAAGCAGAATGCAACTAGGGGGCCAAGGCCAGAACCCAGTTAATGCTCGGTGTTCATGCATAGAACCATGTTTTCATGACCTCTTGGCTTTAAGAGGAACCCTCTTTGGAAGGGTTGACATAATTCCATCCTATTGGTTTGAGATAGGGTCTTGTCAGAGAGCCTAGTCTGGCCTCAAGCTTACAATCCTCCTGCTTCTGCACCCCAAGTGCTTAGAGTGCACTGCCATGCATAAAAATCATTTTCAAAACATCCTTCCTTCGCCCTCTTGAGCTCTCATGGTGCCAGCTGTTGAGTTTTGTGGATCTGGGAGGTTTTCCCTTTTGATATCAGGAGCAGCTGACTTACAAACCACAGTTGCAGTTGGTTCTGAGAGAATGGAGCTTGTGACAAAGGGCTAAAGCCACATCAAACCAGCCCATGGTGTCTTGGAAAGGTGGATCGAGGTCTTTGTGGTTCTTACTCTCACAAAAGTAAGGTTCTCAGAGACATGTTCTTAGGTTTACCAGTATTCCAGCCAGCAAAGCTTCCCAAGCAGTTACAGAGATCTATGGCCACACTGTACTATAACTGTAGGCCACTGTGCTTTCAGAGGCAGGAGGGAGCTTCTTGGAAAAGACTGAGTGCAGAGTAAGTCTGTGGAAAGCCATTGTTGCTGTTATCTGCCCTTCGATGGCTGGACATGTAGCTCAGAAGCAGAAAAAAAAAAGTGGTGATAAATCTACATTCAAAACAGCACTAAGGGTCTGGGGAGATGGCTCAGCAGGTAACAGCACTGACTGCTCTATCGAAGGTCCTGAGTTCAAATCCCAGCAACCACATGGTGACTCACAACCACCCGTAATGAGATCTGGCACCCTCTTCTGCTGTGTCTGAAGACAGCTACAGTGTACTTATGTATAATAATAAATAAATCTTTTTTTAAAAAAAAAAGCACTAAGGAACTAAGGAATCTGTCTTTGTGAGACGGGTCAAAGCTGGTCAACGCCAGGTTGTCTCCTTGTTGATTTCTCCATCTTACAGTTTTGAGATAGGGACTCTCACTGAACCTAGAACTCCCTGCTTCAGCTAAACTATCTGGACAGTGAACTCCAGTGTCCAAAAAATATCTACCCTCCAACTCTGGGATCACAGACAAGCACATCACACCAAGCTTTTACATGGGTTAAGGATCCAGGCTCTGGTTCTCTTGCTTGTCATCTCCACAGCCCTGTGAGCTTAATTTGTGAAACCCTACAATATATCCATTGATGCCTTTAAACCTGTGAACACATCTCCTGTGTGCTCATGTTGAATGTTTCTAACAGAAGAGTTTTGCTCACAGATGTTGACCAGACCGAGCTATTTCTCCTGATCTTCATGGCTTTGCCATTAAATTTAATATCAGTGTGTGTTCTCATTCACAGCCTTCTTTGTATGTACTTCCATCCACTGCCAGCACCAGACCTTCATCCTGTGTTAGACAGCTTTCTGAGACAATAAACTTATAACAAAAAAGGGGATTTGTTTTAGGGTTTTACCGCTGTGAACAGACACCATAACCAAGGCAACTCATAAGGACAACATTTCATTGGGGCTGGCTTACAGGCTCAGAGGTTCAGTCCAGTATTATCAAGACAGGAACATGGCAACATCCAGGCAGGCATGGTGCAGGAGGAGCTGAAGAGTTCTACATCTTCATCTGAAGGCTGCTAGCAGAATACTGGCTTCTAGGCAGCTAGGATGAGGCTCTAAAAGCCCACGCCCACAGTGACACACCTACTCCAACAGGGTCACACCTTCTAATCGTGCTACTCCCTGGGCCAAGCATATACAAAATACAAACCATCACAGGGTTATATTGTTTCATGGTCTGTGGCTAGTTACTCTTATTATTTTGAGCCTATGGCAAGGCAATACATCATGGCAAGAGCATATGGCAAAACAAAGCAGTCATCCCAAAGCCCAAAAGTAAAAGAGAAGACCCTTGAGATCAGACTATCGGTGAGGGAAAGTTCACTCTGGCAATAGGCTACACACCTTACTGGTTCTACAACCCAGCAGCACTAGTACCAAGCTGTTTGCTGCTTGACATGGGTGCTGGGGACTGAACGTGGATCCTCTGAAAGAATGGGACCCTCCCTTAATTGCTGAGCCATCTCTTCAAGGGGCAAGGATGGTGTGGGTCTGAAGAGATGTTCTCAAATTATATTATTATTGACATACATACCCTTTTCCTCTCAAACATATCAAAATTATACATCTTTTGTAATGTGTTAAGGGGCTGGAGAGATGGTTCACAGCTGCCTGTAACGTCAGCTTCAGGGGATTCCAACCCCCCTGGCATTACAGGCACTTACATTCACACACACACACACACACACACACACACACACACACACACATCCTCACATGCATATTAGTGTGCATACATACAATTAAAGATAAAATAAATCTTATTTTTAGAAAGCTGAGTCTGACAGATCTGTAGTACCCAGATTAGCTGCTTCCCTGAGAAGCTACTTCAGGCATTCCGATGCTTCCACAGCAAATGGATATTTGAGCACAGGGCTGGATGCTGGATGCTGGATACCTTTGGTTTCCCATTTGATTCAAAATGGACAGTCACTTCAAAGTCACCTTTATCTTTGGATTTCCCATACATTCATTTTCTGTTTGCATGTATGTCAGAGGCTCAAGGATAGACTCAGAGAAGTAGCTGATGATTGACTTAAAATATCTACCAGTTCTGAGCCTTCTGCAATCCAGCCAAACCATGGCCACCCACTGAACATCTGCAGCACACCAGGCATCCCATGGATAGCACTACTTAGTATCACACAAATGCCATACAACACAGTTGGTGGTGAACTACCAAATACCTATTATGTAGGATGAGCTAAAATTGGGAGTGGGGTCAGGGCTCAAAGCAAAGTGTCTGTTCTAAGAACAGAAGTATAAACATGGTATAGGCTGACTGCTTTGATGATTCCTACAGATCTCTCCAAATCTCTCCCAACACCATGTACCTAATACCACCCCAAGAGGCAAATCACACATACTCACAATCCCAAGCTCCTGTAACATTTATTCATTCCCATTTTAAGACAAACCTTCCTCTGACTTGCCGAATCTTCCCAGTTGTGTCTGAAATATCTGTTCCCTGAATACTGTGTTCACAGACCTCAACTCCATCATCTTCCATTGGACCTCTCTCTTTCCTTCCGTCTTCCTGTCAAAGACAGTCAGGGGCTCGGTCAATCACAGGTGGATAACACTAGCCCAGCTGCTACAGTTGTGTATGGGAGAAAAGGAAAAGACACAAGAGTTAGAATTATCTGGATTCCAATTCTGCCTCCTGTGCCCAGATCTGCCTCTTCTGGTTCTGTTCAGCAAGCCTGCTTAAATCAGAGCCCACTGGCTAGTCAGGGAGAATAATCCCATCACACAGATAGCAGCTCTTAATGATATAAAGGTTTAATGACAGCATCAGATATTTCAGGAGGACTCTTTGGGGACTAACAGACAGAAGAACGGGAGACACAAGGACCCTGGCAAGACTTTGCAGTGGAAGCCCTGGGTGGCAGGGAGCTTAAGGACCCATTCCAAGTACAACAGATTCTGGTGCCCTTTATAGAAGGAGGGTCAGACTAAGGACACTGAGCAGCTGAGAGCACAGGTCCTGCAGCCAACACATCCCAGGCTCCATGAGTCCAGCTCTGCCCCCACCCATAATATCTTCTAGTATAAACCTCGCTATGGACCAGGGCATCCCAGAAAATCTAGAAATAAAGATGGGCCCATTTTCAAGAGGAACTGAGGGTGCATGAAGATCAGGGGAACCCATTCAGTAAATGTTCATGCTGGCTTTACAGCCTCGGTGGTTAGAGCAGAGCCTGTTAGAAACCAAACTTCTATCCCTTAACTGGCCATGGCCCTCCCTCAGTCCCTGTGAGCCATAGATTCTTCAGTTCCATATCATATACTGCGGTATATATGCACATTAGGTGTTGTGGGAAATGATTCTAGCCCCAACACTACCCCAGTAACCACCCACTCAAGGAGCATGCTCAAGCCTCTTCCCTTAGATGGCATCATATTTGCGTGTAAGCCATGCACACCTTCGGATATACTTTCATTTATGTCTGAATGACTTACACCTAATACAGTGTAAGTGCCACCCAAGCTGTGCATATGCTATTATGATTTGGGAAGTGACATTCAGGCCATATAACAGGAGTTACTTGGTTGAATCTATAGACACGGGCAGTGGAATGTATATTGCTATATATTCCTGTGTGTGTGTGTGTGTGTGTGTGTGTGTGTGTGTGTGTGTGTGTGTGTGTAAATTGCTCTGTGTATCTTCCTATAGCAGCAGCTTTCTGCCACTATATCAAAATGCCTGGGGCAATCAGCTTCCTCAGTGGAAATGTTTACTCTGGCTCATTGTTTCCATGTGTGCTCACATGGGGTGGGCTGACAACATCCCAGCACATTGTAGCAAGGATTTCAAGGGGTCCGTTCACTGTACAGCAACTGGAAAATAAAAACTCAGAGAGAAAGGGGATCTGAACCCCACACCACCAGTACCTAGCATCCTGCAGCCAAGCCCCTCCTCTTAAAGCTTCCAACCACCTCTAAGGCTGGGCTAGCCTGCAACACATGGACAGGAGGAGAGGGAGGGCCTTCCGGCCTGACCTGGCGCCTCCCTCCCAAGAATCCACCCTCCTCCCCCCATCCTAACGCCACATAACCACAATCAGATGGATGGATGGCTTATTCCCAGCCACAGCACAGACGATCGATCGTGTGAGCAGGTAGTCTCACCTGGTCCAGTGTGGGTGGCTGTTCTTACCTTTGTTCGCATCGCCCCTTTGTACCCATGGACCCACTCTGCATAAACATTCCATGAACAGGCCAGTTCACCTAGTTGTGTGTGTGTGTGTGTGTGTGTGTGTGTGTGTGTGTGTGTGTGTG